>PJEM01005710.1:0-124914 GCA_004023845.1 Helogale parvula | reverse complement strand
CTCACTAAACTCCATACAAGAAAAATGAAAGATCCAGTGAAGAAATGGGCAGAAGACATGAATAGACACTTCTCCAAAGAGGACATCCAGATGGCCAACAGGCACATGAAACGATGCTCAGTGTCACTCATCATCAGGGAAATTCAAATCAAAACCACACTGAGATACCACCTCACACCAGTCAGAGTGGCTAAAATGATCAAATTAGTGTTTTGATTTTCTTTGGGTAAATACTCAGTAGTGGAACTAATAGGTCATATGGTAATTCTATTTTTTTTATTTTTGAGGCACCATTTTACTGTTTTCCATAATGGCTGTGCCAGTTTGCATTCTGACTAACAGTGCACAACTTTTATTTCTTTGGGTTTTTTTTTTTTTGTTGTTGTTGTTTTAGTTTAGCCATTCCAACAGGCATGAGGTAATAATATCTCATTGAGCTTTGATTTGTATATCCCTAGTGATTAGAGACATTGGGTATCTTTTTATGAGTCTGTTGACCAACTGTATGTCTTCTTTGGAAAATGTTCAGATTCTCTGCCTATTTTTTAATTAGATTATTTGCTTTTTTGTGTGGTGAGTTGTATGCTCTTTATATATTTTGTATACTGAACCCTTATCAGATATATCATTTACAAATATGTGTTTTTTGATAGTTTGCTTCACTGTGCAAAAGGTTTTTATTTTAGTATAGTCTCAATAGTTTACTCTTGTTTTTGCTTCCCTTGCCCAATGCGACATATCTAGAAAAAAATGTTTCCATGGCCAGTATCAAAGAAATTATCACCTTTGTTCTTAGGTTTTTATTATTTGAAGTCTCATATATAGGTCTTTAATCCATTTCAAGTTTATTTTTGTGTATGGTATAAGAAAATGGTCCAGTTTTGGTTTTTGCATGTAGCTGTCTAGTTTTTCCAGCACCATTGGTTGAAGAGACTATTTGTTACAAGGTGGTATTTTTAAATGTTCAGGATTCAAATTTTGGCTATTGAAATCATCTCCATAACAATGGGTGAGACAGGTCTGGGTCCCACTTCACCCATCTGTAGAATGCAGATAAAAAATATAACCCCATTTAAATGTTGATGTGAGTAAAACTAATAATAAATATGAAGTATAAAATAGAGTGACTGGAAACATATTAAATGTTCAAAATTGCATTATCAATATTATTAATTTCATGGCATGACCTAATTTGTAGATTGTGAAAATAAAACTCTAAATGAATTATCTTCTTTTTTTTAGTTTATTTATTAATTTTTGAGAGAGAAAGAGAGACCAGGGGAGAGGCAGATAGAGGAAGAGAGAGAATCTCAAGCAGCAGACAGAACAGAGCCCAATGTGGGGCTTGATCCCATGAATTGTGAGATCATGACCTGATTTTGATATCAAGGTAATGCAGGGCTCATAGAGTGAATTTGGAAGCTTTCCTTATTCTTCTATTTTTTAGAGTAGTTTGAGAAGAATAGATATTAAATGGTTGGTAGAATTCACCTGTGAAGCCATCTGGTCCTGGAGTTTTGTCTGTTGGGAGTGTTTTGATTACTGATTCAATTTTATTGCTGGCAATCCATCTGTTTAACTTTTCTGTTTCTTCCTAATTCTGTTTTCAGATGGAATATGTTTCTAGGAACTTACCCTTTCTTCTGGTTGTCCAATTTGTTGTCATACAATTCTTCATAATATTCTCTTGAAATTTTTTTGTATTTCTGTTTCATTGTTTTTAATTCTCCTCTTTTCTCATTTTGTTTGTTTGCATACCCTTTTTGATAAATCTTGCCAAGGATTATTAATTTTGTTGATCTTTCAAAGAGTCAGCTCCGCTCTCTTATTGACCCCTTCTATTTTTTTTCTTTTTAGTTTCTGTTTATTTCTGATGTAATTTGTATTATTTCCTTCCTCTCATTGCTTTTGGGTTCTGTTCTTCTTTTTCTAGTTCCTTTGAAATTTCTTTTTCCAATTTTTTTTTTTTTGGAGACAGAGAGAGAGAGAGACAGACAGACAGACAGACAGACAGAGACAGAGACAGAGTGTGAGTAGGGGAGGGGTAGAGAAAGAGGGCAACACAGAATCCAAAGTAATCTCCAGGCTCTGAGCTGTCAGCATAGAGCCTGACACGGGACTTGAACCCATAAACTCAAGATTATGGCCTGAGCCAAAGTTGGATGCTTAACCAACTGAGTTATGTTTTTTAATAGCAGCTTTATGTATTTGAGTGCTTTAATTTTGGGTGCATAAATATTTACAAATTTTACATCTTCTTGTTGTATTCTTTTTATGATTATGTAGTGTCCTTTATCTTTTGTTATGTTCTTTGTTTTAAAGTCCAGTTTCTCCAATGTAATTATTCTGCCCTGGCTTTTTCTTTTTAACTTCCATTTGCATGATAAATGCTTTTCTATCACTTTATTTTCATTCTGCGTGTGTCTTTATCTGAGACAAGTCTCTTGTAGGCAGAATATAGATGGATCTTGCATTTTTATCCATTTAATTACCCTATGTATTTTGATTGGAGTATTTAGTCCATTTATGTTAAAAGTAATTATTGATATGTACTTATTGTTTTTGTAGTTTTCTTTTCTTTTACTCTTTTCTCTCAGGGTTTACTGGATTTCTTTAGTGATATACTTTGATTCCTTTATCTTTTCTAGTTTGCATATTTATTAGTGATTTGTGATCTGTGTTTACCATTATGTTTGCAAAAACATAATTTTAAGCATATAACAGTCTATGTTAAGTTGATTGTCACTTAAAGTTTAACCCATTCCAAAAACACTACATTTTTACTTCTCCCTGCATCATGTTTTAGGTATATGGTGTCAGACTTTACATCCATTCATCTTGTGAATCCCTTGACTGATTTTTTTATAGATATTTTTAATTTTATTGCTTTTGTACTTCCTGCTTTTCTTCTGCTTATAGTCTTTTCTTTCCACTCAAAGAGTCCCCTTTAACATTTCTTTTAAGTATGCTCTATTAGTGATGATTCCTTTAATCTTTGTCTAGGAAACTCTATCTCTCCTTCTATTCTGAATGATGGCTTTTCTGGATAGAGTATTCTTGGTTGCAGGGTTTTTGTTTTGTTTTGATTTTATTTCCTTTAATCACTTTGAATACATAATGTCCTTCCCTTATGGTCTGCTGCTGAAATACAGCTAATAATCTTACGGAGTTTCTTTTGTGTGTAACTTTTTAAAATTTCTATTGCTGCTTTTATAATTCTATAATCGTTTTGTCATTTTTGTTAGTATGTGTGTTGGTGTGGACCTCCTTTGGCTGATTTGGTGGGGTGGAATGTGGTACTTTCTGTGCCTCCTTGATAAGGATTTCTGGGTTTTTGTTTGTTTGTTTGTTCCCGGATTTGGGAAGTTTCTAGCTATTATTTCTTCAGATACATATTCTGTCCCCTTTTCTCTCTCTTCTCCTTCTGAATTGCTATAGTTCTTTTGCTTCTCTCATCTACCATTTATTCCCTTTATAGTATATTTTTATTTTTAGTTACTGAGTTGTTATTCTCTAATTTATTCTTTGTTTTCATTCAATTTGTTGAGGATCTCACTGAGGTCCTCCCCTCTTTTCTCAATTCCAGTATCCTTATGACCATTGCCTGAAGTTCTTTAACAGGCATTTTGCTTATCTCTGTTGCATTTAGTTCTTTTGCTATGATTTTGTTCTTTTCTTTTATTGGGGACATGTCTTCTGTCTCCTCATTTGTCTAACTCTTTTGTTTATATATGTTAGGAAAGTCACTTATGTATTCTGCTCTTGCAAGTAGTGGCCTTTTGAAGGTCCTGTGGTATTCTGAAATGCATTGTCCCTGTTCATCAGAACCTGGAGCTTCAGGGATTTCTCTTATGTTTGGGTGTGCACCCTACTCTTGCAGCTGAGTTGTTTTTGCCTTCATTTCAATCATTCTCCATGGCTCTCTTTGCCAGTTTTCTGAAGGGTTTGGTCCCTGTGTTAATGTCCCAGTCTGGGGCTGCCTTGGAGTTGAGTTTGGTCAGACCAGGTGTTTGCCAGAGCTGCAGTCACTCCAACTGCAGGGTCTGCTGTAGGAGGGGACCTGGAGTAGCCTTGGAGAACTGCCAAGGGCTGATCACAGGAGAATGCAGAGATGGAGCTGCTGTTAGAGGGGAATTGGAGGTGCTTTAGAGAACTGCTGAGGGTGGGTTGGAGGGGTTAGTCCACATGTGAGCGCCCAAATAGGGTGCCCTGTTAGCAGGTTAGATGGAGAATGTTCATGCCCTGCTGGTTTCCACAGGAATCCCTGTATTTAGGCTGGGGCAGGGGGGATGTCATGACTGCCTCCTCTTTTGTTCCTGGATAAGTCTCTTAAAGATCACTGCTCTTCCAGCACACTTTTTGAGATTAGTAAATATATTTCCTTTGTGATTGTCCCAAGTGGTTTTCATATTACTGCCTGTATGCTGCTGTATCCCAGCAGGGCTGTTAATGTCATCTCTTTAAGGGCAGGGAGTCCTTTTTATTCATTCCCTGGGTCTCTCAGAGCAGAGAACACAGAATTTTTAAATTCCACGTATTTAGCACCACTGACTATAAGAACTCGAGAAGTTAAGCTCCTCTAGTTGTCAAGATAGAGCTTCATCTGCAGTGTGGATCTTCTGTGCATGGGGTACATCACGTGGGTCTGGTCCTCTCCTTTCTCTTTGCCTATAGTGTCCCTGTCTCTCTCTCAACAGCCTCCTGGGTCAGCTTGGGTCCCGATGACGTCCCTTCCCTTCCCTCCACTTTTGATTTGGCCTCTTCTCTACATTTAGCTGTGGAGAATCTGTTCTGCCCATCTTTAGGTCATTTTCTGGGTTATTTACACTGATGTGAATGTGATCTAGGTGTGTCCTACAGGTGAGCCTAGGATATTTCTACTCTACCATCTTCCCCAGAAGTCTGTTATTTTCAAAGGCTGCTTTGAGTAGTTACCATTAGAAAGCCCTGACAAATAATTACTCCCCTAGGTAATATTGAAATTACACTACACTACATTAAGTATTAGATGCTTTGAATAGTTTTTTAGTGGAAAAATATAACTTTTATATTAACTAGATGTTTACAAGGTCGTCTTTAGTTCTCTTGGGAAATGCTTATGCTATTACCTTCTGTGTAAGGTAACATCTGTTTAATTCATACATTTATTTGAATAGATTTTACTAATTGAATTCTAGTTCATGATTTATTTTGAAATATTTGTTCAAAAAGTGCTAGTGAACATGATGTATTGGGAAAATTTCTAAACAAATTGTGTTCCTTGCCTGCACCTTGGCAGAAGTCCTCCTGACTAGTATTCCAACATCTATTATGTAACTGTCACAGTCACTTCAGGGCATTGAATAACTTCTAACTTGTGATTTTGATCTCCATATGAAAGATAATTTTAAACAATGCAGTGTGCAAGAATGGCAAGAGAGAAGAAAGGAGATGAAGAAAGAGGTATGGGAAGGAAGAACAGGAAAAATTTACGTTAGTTTTGGAGAACAGTGGAGAAGAATAAAAATATTTACAAACTCAAGTCGACAGATAACATGTAATAATATAATAAATATGAAGTGAGAAGAGGAAAGCAGTTGTCTACTTAGCCACTTTAATTTCTCAAAATATTATTCGAATGTATTTCTGTAATCTCTGCCTTTTACACACACACACGCACACACAGAAAATAGTTTTAAATACACAAGCATATATAAAGTTCAATACAATAATGTTGAAGGGGAAAATGAAAAATTGCTAGAATGCATTACCAAAAGTACCACAGGCTTATACGTTATTCCTTTTACAATGATATTTAAGAAGGAAAATAAGTAACAAGAAAAACTAAAATGTGTTTATCTTTCAAGCTATTAAATTTTTCAAGATTGCCTCCAACTCCTCCTAACCACAACAGTGCTAGAAGGAGCAGCTTCACATATGCCCCCTTATGCACATATGCTTGCCTTTCTCTGGGATTGGACTTTGGGATCATAGATTATATTTAATTTGAGTAACTACTCACAGGTTTGTCTTCAGACCAACTGCACCAAACTCTTACCAAAAGTGTGTGTTTCTGAATCACATTACCTGCCAAATTTTGCATTATTCAGCTTTAATTATTTAACACATATATCTAGTTCCAAGCACCCTTTCAGTTGCTAGGCATGAACAAAATACTGTTTCTAATTTCTACACTACTAGTCGGGTGAATAAAAGAAAATTATTTTTCTTGCAACTTGTATTTTTCTAGTTACCAATCCATTTGAATTCACTTTTTTTGTGTTATTTATTGGGTTTCCTCTTCTGTAAGTTGTTGGTATATTTTGCCCATTTATTCTCTCTTTATATTTTAGAATTAGTTTCCTATTTTAGATGTTAAAGATTATCGTATTCTATAAATTGTCTGTTAACTACCTCCACTGAAATTTGAAAATCATGATATAAGTATTATGATCTTTTGTGTGGTTTATGCGTTTGTGACTTAGCTTCAGAAATTCTTTTCTCTAGGGCACCAGGTGGCTCAGTTGGTTAAACATCTGACTCTTGACTTTGGCTCAGGTCATGATCTCATGGTTTGTGAGTTTGAGTCCCACATCGGGTTTGTGCTGACAGTGCCAAGCTCTCTCTTCCTCTTTCCATTCCTCTCCTGCTTGCATGCTGTCGCTCTCTCTCTCTCAAAATAAATAAACTTAAAAAATTTTCTCTAAAACAAAATATTGTCTTATATATTTTTTATTTTATCTTTAATATTTATTTAATCCATGCATATTCCACTTTGGAATATTATACTACCATTCTCTTTAATTGTTTCACCACATTCTGAGTAGTGCCAGAGTGGAATAAATTATGATGAAATAAAATCTCAAAATCTGAATGACTAAACATACACAACAAATATCTGTTTCTTATTAACACTACATATACAGCATGGTTCTGAGAAGGAATTCTGTCCATTGTAATAATTCAGGGAGGGTAGGATCATAAAGTATTACCACCTTAGTAGCATGGAAAGTGGCAAATACAAAATTAGCTTCTTAAGCCTCACAAAAGAAGTTGGAAAGTGTCCTTTATTCTGAAAGAGTTTATATAAGATTAGTGTTCTATGTATGTGTGTGGTTTTTTCCCATTAAAGTTTAATTGAAATTGACAAAATAATGATCTGTGAATTTTATTTCTTATGTGAGAGTTTTCATAAAATAGTTTTCTTTAAATTGATACCAACATATTATGATTTATTTCACTTTGTGTCAGAATGGGGTAAAGATGTAGGGTTTTTATGACCAAATTTTTTTAAATCAATGGGTTTTTAAAAATAATACTTACAACAGTGTATGAGGATTCCTTTTTATCCACATCCTCACCTTTGTGTTTTTTTAATCTATTCTGAAAGGTGGGAGATGATATCAAATTGTAATTTTGATTACATTTTCCTGCTGATGATTGATGTTGGTCATCTTTTCATGTGTCTATTGGTTATCTGTTTCTTTGGAGAAATGTCTGTTCACATCTTCACATTTATTAATTGGATTGTCTGGGTTTTGGTGTTTAGTTGCAAATATTTCAGTAGGTTGCCTTTTTTTTTTTTTTTTTTTTTTTTTTTTTTTTTTTTTTTTTTTTTTTTTTTTTTTTTTTTTTTTTTACTATTTCATTTGCTATACAGAAGATTTTTATCTTGATATAGTCCCAATAGTTTATTTTTGCTTTTGTTTTTTATCCCCCCTTCTTGAGGGGACATATTCAGAAAAATGTTGCTATGGTCCATGTCAGAGAAATTACTGTGTGCTCTCTTCTAGGATTTTTAAGGTTTCAGATCTCTCATTTAGGTCCATAATCCATTTTAAGGCATGTGTGTGTGTGGTATAACAAAAGCGTCTGGTTTCCTTCGTTTGCAGGTAGGTGTTTGGTTTTCCCAGCACCATTTGTTGAAGGGACTGCCTTTTTCCCAATGCATATCCTTATCTTCTTTGTCATTGATTAATTGACCATGGAATAGTGGGTTTATTTCCAGGGTCTCTATTCTGTTCTGTTGATCTGTGTCTGCACCTTACTTTTGATTACTCCAGCTTCGTAGTATATCTTGAAATCTGGGATCGTGATATCTCCAGTTTCATTCTTCTTTTCTCAAGATGGCTTTAGCTATTTGTGGCATTTTGCAATTCTATACAAGTTTTAGTATTATTTGTTCTAGTTCTATGAAAAATGCTGCTGGTATTTTCATAGGGGTTGCATATAATCTGTAGATTGCTTTGGTTAGTATGGACATTTTAACAATATTTGTTCTCCTAATCCATGAGCAAGGAATATCTGTCTATTTGTCACCTTTAATTTCTTTCATCACTGTTTTATAGTTTTCAGAGTACAGATCTTTCACTTCCTTTGTTAATTTTATTGCTAGGTATTTTATTATTTTAGGTGCAGTCATAAATAGACTTGCTTTCTTAATATTCCTTTTTGCTAGGTCAGTATTAGTGGGTAGAAATGCAACAGACTTCTGAATATTGATTTTGTATCCTGCAACCTCACTGAATTCATGTGTAAGTTCTAGTAGATTTTGGTGTAATCTTTAGAATTTTCTATGTATAGTACAAAAGTTTTACATTCTTCCTTACCAATTTGGATTCTTTTTATTTTTTTTCTTGTCTGGCTGTTGGGGCTAGGATGTCTAATGCTATTTGAATAAAAGTGCTGCTAGTACAGGTACCTGGGTGATTTAGTTAAGTGACGCTACTCTCGATTTTGGCTCAGGTCACAATCTTGTGGTTCATGAGTTTAAGCCCTGAGCTGGGCTCTGTGCTGACAGCATGGAGCCTGCTTGGGATTCTCTCTCTGCCTCTTCCCTGCTTATGCTCACTTTCTCTCTCTCTCTAAAAATAAATAAACGAATTATTTTAAGTTGTCAGTGGTTATCTTTGCCTTGTGCCTGACTTAGAGGAAAAGCTCTCAGTTTTTCACCATTGAAATAATAGCTGTGGGTTTTTCGTATATGGCCTTTGTTGTGTTGAGGTATATTCCCTCTAAACTTACCTTGTTGCTGGATTTTTATTATCATGATGGCTGTTGTACTTTGTCAAATGCTTTCTCAGCATGTACTGAAATGATCGTGTAGTTTTACCTTTCTCTTATTGATGTGATATATCACATTAATTGATTTTCAAATATTGAGCCACGCTTGCAACCCAGG
Organism: Helogale parvula; assembly: GCA_004023845.1. Taxonomy (NCBI): domain Eukaryota; kingdom Metazoa; phylum Chordata; class Mammalia; order Carnivora; family Herpestidae; genus Helogale; species Helogale parvula. The sequence continues at coordinate 115,754 of PJEM01005710.1, read as the reverse complement.
AATAAATCCCATTTCATTGTGGTGAGTGGCTTTTTATTGTATCTTTTTATTCAGTTGGCTAACCTTCTGTTGGGAGTTTTGCACTTATGAATATCAGAGATACTGGCCTATAGTCACTCCCTTTTTCTTCTTTGTAATGTATTTATCTGGTTCTGGTATCAGGTTAACTCTAACCTTATAGAATGAATTTGAAAGTTCCCTTTCTCTTCCATTTTCAGAAATAGTTTAGGAAGAATACATATTAGTCATTATCCCAGGATTGAGGAATCAAGTCCCGTGTAGGGCTCTACACTGAGTATGGAGCTTGCTAAGATTCTCTCTCTCTCTCTCCCACTGCCCTCTGCCCCACACGTGTTCTCTCCTCTCTTTATAAAACAAAAACAAACAAAAAACCTGGTATAATTCAACTGTGAAGCCATTTGGTCCTGGACCTTTGTTTGTTGGCAGTATTTTATTTCTGATTCAATTTCGTTAGTGTTAACAATCTTTTCCAATTTTCTATTTCTTCCTGATTTATTTTTTGAAAGCTGTATGATTCTAGGGATTTTCCCATTCCTTCTAGGTTGTCCAACTTGTTGGCATATGATTTTTCATAATATCCTCTTTGTATTTATGTTGTGTTGGTTTCATTTCTCCTAATTTATGATTTTGTTTGTTTTTGCTGGACTTACCAGAGAGAGAGAGAGGACAAAGAGTTATCAATTTTGTCAAACTTTTCAAAGAACTAGCTCTGCTTTCATTGATCTTTTATACTGTGTGGTGGTGGTGTTTTGAGTTTAGATTTCATTCAGTTCATTTCTAATCTTGATTATTTTCTTCCTTTTACTGCTTTTGTGGGTTTTTTTTTTCTTTTTCTGGTTCCTTTGAATGTAAGGTTAGGTTAGATTATTTATTTGAGATCTTTCTTGCTTCTGTGTTATAAACTCCCATCTTAGAACATCTTTTGTTGCACACCAAAGATTTTGGAACATTGTGTTTCTTTTTACATAAGTCTCCATTTATGTCTAACTTTCTGATTTCTTGATTGACTCATTGTTTGGTACCATGTTATTTAGTCTCCATCTCTTTGTGTTCTTTCTAGATTTTTTCTTGTGGTTGATTTCTAGTTTTATAGCATTGTAGTAAGAAATGATGCATTATATGACTTTAATCATTTTTAATTTGTTGCGGCTTCTTACCTAACATGTGATCTATTCTGAAGTATATTCCATGTGCTTTTGAAGACATGTATTTCACAATTTTAGCATTGAAAGTTCTAAATATACGTGTTGGGTTCATCTGTTCCCATGTGTTTTTCAAAGGCAATGTTTTGTTGATTTCTGTTTGGATAATCTATACAATGATTTAAGTGGGGTGATAAGTCCCCTACTATTGTACTATTGATTACTTTGTTAATAGCTGTTTTATGTATTTGGGTGCATAAATATTTACAAATCTTATGTCTTCTTGTTGAACTGTTCCTTTTATGATTATGTTGTGGTTTTTGTTTTAAAGTCCATTTTCTCCAATGTAATTATTGCTATCCTGGATTTTTTTTTTTACTCCATTTACATGATGAATGCTGTTCCATCACTTTATTTTCATTCTGAATGTGTCTTTAGATCTGAAATGAGTCTTTTATAGGTGGCATCTAGATGGGGCTTGCATTTTTATCCATTTCATCACCCCATGCCTATTGATTGAACATAAATAGACTAAATGCGCCAAAGTGAGTATTGATAAGTATATGCTCATTGCCATTTTGCTACTTGTTTTACAGTTGTTTTTGTAGTTCTTCTCTAGTCTAGGCAATTAAGTGAGTATTCTATGGTAGCCTTGGGCTAGAGTTGATTCAGACAAGGCATTTGCCAAAGCTATCATTGTATAGAACTGCAGAACATAATCCCTGTGTTGTCCTCTGAGGTTTTTTTTTGTTTGTTTTGTTTTGTTTTTTATAGGCAGGGCCTGTTCTCAGAACAGATGTCTGCTGCCTATCCAGTGCTGGGGCCACAATAAGAGAGGTATATGTGGTTATCTTCCCTTCTCCCGAGGGAAGGAGTCACTTCAAAGTCATACTTGCCTCTTGGCTGCTTATACATGGTCATGCTTGTGGTATGGCTTTGGATGGACTCTTGCCAAGGTCATGTTGGTGGTGGCTGATCAGGTCTTAGTAAAGTTTGTACTGATATGCTTGGAGGATACCTGTAGCCTCTTTGGAAACTTCTGAGACCTTGTTAGAAGGGGTGGAGCCACAGAAGAGCACAGGGATGAAGCATGTTATTAGCAAGTTAGGTGGAGAGTGTTCAGGGTGGTTCTGCATGTGTCCTTGTATGTATAAACTGGCACATATTTTCTTTAAAAATAACCATAAAATGTACTTAACATGAAAAAATGCCTAAATATTTAAATGTTTCCTAACATACAGATAATTAGAGAATAGACATTATAGGTATTCCAGATGATAAATTTTTATACCACACATAATATCTGTCATTCACATTGTCTTCACTACCCACACACACAAAATTGTGGTTGTATTAGAATATGTTTACTTCAAATTTATAAGGTCTTAAAACTCAGCTACACAAAGGAAAGAACAGTAAAATATGTTTAAAATCTACGACTGAATAAGATTTTCTAAATTTCCCACTGTACAGATTTTCTATTACATCTAGTTGCTTAATAACACACTCAAGAATTTCTATTCTCCAATCCCTTTACCTACATAAATGTAAATTGAATGTTGAAAAATCCTAATCCATACCTCACATATTCTGAGTTTGTTTTCTCAGGCAAGTTCAAATCTTCTTGTGTCTTTGCAGATATGGATTCCTGTTCTCAGACATTCTTGACAAGTTCTGAATCTTCTAGAGGCCCAGCAAAGACCTTGCTCCAGTCATTCGAGCGCTAAGGCAAAGTCAGAGATATTGCCAATCTTTGGGTCCTTTTAACACAGTGAGGAGTTTCAATTTACTGTGAAAGACAGTTCACAGATCAAAAGTTTCACATCATCTTCTCTCTCTATAAGCAGTGTCCTAATGAAGTCTTTTACATGGAAACTCAAATGTCTGAGATACTCACCTGTAGGGTAAAGAAATGCTTCACAGACGTATCTTTGCTCAGAGGATATGGGCCTAATGTCCTTGTGCCTACAGTGGCTAAAGTATGGAAACCTTGTAGCTTCTACTTCTTTCAATGCAGATTTATATTTGTAGAATATCACAAGAGTATTTGTTTACTGGGACAGTGGGGAAAATGCTTCATCTTGAATGCTAATGTGGATAAATATTCAGTTTTAGTGACAAAATATAGATCTTTTCCATCAACAAAATTGTTCTCTTTTTTAAATTATTATTATTTTTAAAACTTTTTGAAGTATTTGGTTTCTCTTAAATATTATGCATTTTACTTTGGAATGTAAATAATAGACAAATAGATATTTACTTTGGAAAGTAAAATGCATAATGATAAGAATGATATATAAGCATTGAACTTAAACATGTATATATACACAATATTCTCAAATCAATATGTAACAATGGATTTAGAATCTGAGGGCAGATTTTAAAGAAAGTCTGTAAAACATTACAATTTAATGATCATCTTATAGAAAGCCAAAGGACCTTTACATGTATGTTCCTCCCATGTTTTGACACAATTCAATGGTAAGAAGTTAGCACTGTGGTCTGTGCAGAAAACAGTCAACCACTTATTTGAAAATACCAACTACAAAACAACCTAGGAGGCCAGGACTAAGGTACCTAAGTGCATTATTCAAATGCATCATATCCCCTGAGTTTTATCACTAGATAAGTTTACTCAACCTGGCAAACCTTATAAGCACAAACAAAATAGAATATATTCTCTCTGTATGTCCTCTGAGGTATTTTTCTTTCATTATTTACTTTACACGTAAGGGCTCAATTTTCTTTTTTATTCAACTAATACAAATAAGTACATACTTATCCCTTGCTTTTGGTAATAATTTGCAGCAAAATCTTTGGAGTCCTTTTCGTCTTGTTTATTTAGCAGTAATTATCAAATTGTTCTTAACTTTGAATTGTGCATATCAATTCCAGTTATATTACAACTTCAAGTTCTTGTTATTTGTCAAAAGAATAGGTAGTAAATAAGAAAAATATGCATTATAATCAGAAAATGTAGACTGATTTACATTTCTGCTCATTAGTATGAATGGAATATCCCTGATACAAAGCTGCATCCAGTATTGATCATGTTTTCCTAGTATGATTATGAAATAAAATATACTAGTATGTTAACAACATATGCCTATTCAAAAACTTTCAGGTGTCACTTTTTAATGATAGCAATTTTCTCATTTTTTCCTTTAGTCACTTAAATTGCATGGACCTTCACTTAAATAATCCATATTTTCCAATTTTGTTTCGACATTAATAGCATTTTACTGCAGTTTTTCTTTAACACTGTTCAATTACTGTACTTGAGAAATGCCATATCCTTTTCTATTTAACAGTTTCTATTTCATTTCAGTCACAGACTTCAATGAATCATAAGAAAGACTACCAAGATTGACAGGCGTGCTAAAAAAGCAAGTCACAGTTGGACCTAGAAGTCATCAGCCAAAGTCACTGAATCCAAAAAATGCTATCAAATTGAACGGCTTTCTGATATTAGAAACTATGCTGGAAAATAACAAGGTAAATGCATTCTAATTTTATATTTATTAAAATAGTAAATAGATATAAATAGAAACATAGTAATTGTGTAATTATATACGTATATAATTATTATAAAGAGATGTATAAGTCTTAAAAATAATTTCATCTCCTCCCTCGATATAATCAGTCCTACTGTGACAAGGTAAAATTTCTAATTGTGTAATCTCTCTATTCTGGTACTTACATTGATATTTCTAGATAATTTTATATCTCTATTTTGATCAATTAGAGATGAACATTTAATGTTCTTACCCCAGCACAATTTACTTTTGTCTCTTTTTACTCCTTAGTTAATACCACACTTCCTGATTGAATCGGTAATGACTTTCATGTCATGTTATCTATGTCGTTTATCATGATTTTTTTTCTTTTGTACAATGTTGCAAAGTTTTGGTTTTCAGTTAATATTGCTTTATGTTTCACCTACAAATTTCCAAACACCAATTCTTATTTTGACCTATTATTTCTGTCATAATTTAAATACATATACTTTTTGTTTGTATTATTTGCCCAAAAGACAGACTTACTATTTTATTTCTCAGTCTCCTTGTTTCACTTGGGTCTGGTTGCACTGTTTTTTACATTTATCAAAATCTTGTACTACAAGCACTCTTCCAGGACCTTAGGAAGAAAAGGTGCTGGGAATATTAAACCTTTTTTAAAAAAGTCTAGTTAATATACAGTGTAAAATTAGTTTCATTGTACAGTTTATTGATTTGATACTTATATATAACACCCAGTGTTAATCACAAATGTATTCCTTAATCCCCATCACCTATTTCACCCATTCTGCCACCCATTTCCCCCGCTAGTAGCCATCAGTTCTCTATAACTAACAGTTTCTTGGTTTGCTCTCTCGTTTTCTTCCTCTACTCACTTGTCTTATTCCTTAAATTTCACATGAGTGAAATCATGACAATTGTCTTTCTCTGACTTAAACTTTGCCTAGCATTAGACTCTCTAGCTGGATCTGTATTCCTTGCAAGTGGCAGATTTCATTCTTTTTATGGATGAGTAATATCCCACCATGTTAAAATATTCCACCATGTTAAAATATACCATATCTTTATTCAACAGCTGATGGACATCTGGGCTGTTTCCATAATTTGGCTATTGTAGATAATACTTCTATAAACATGGGGTTGCATATATCCCTTTAAATTATCATTTTTGTATTCTTTGGGTACATACCTAGTAGTGCAGTTGCTGGGTCATAGGATAGTTCTATTTTTAACTTAAGGACCCTCAGCACCATTTCCCACATTTACTACACCAGTTTATATTCCCACCAACAGTGCAAAGGGCTTCCTTTTCTCTACATCTATTGTTTCTTGTGTTGTTGATTTTAACAATTCTGAAAGGTGTGGGGTAATATCTCATTTAGTTTTGATTAGTATTTCATTTAGGAAGGGTGATGAGCATCTGTTTCTGTTGGCCATCTGTAGGTCTTCTTTGGAAAAATATTCATGTTTTCTGCCCATTTTTAATTGCATTATTTTTACTAGATGCTTTATTTTATAGAAGTTCTTTATATATTTTGAATACTAACCCTTGATCAGATATCATTTCCAAATAACTTCTCCCATTCCATAGGTTGTCTTTTAGTTTTGATTTTTTTTCCCCTTCGCTGTGCAGAACCCACAACTATATGATAATTAATGTCTGACAAAGCAGGAAAGATGGCCTCTTCAACAAAGAGTGTTGGAAAAACTGGACCACTTTCTTAACCATATAAAAAAAAAGTCCAAAAAGGATTAAAGACCTAAATTTGAGACATGAAACTATTAAAATCCTAGGGGCGAACACAGGCAATAACCTCTGACATTGGCTGTAGCAACTTCTTAATAGGTTTGTGTCTTCTGAGAAAAGGGAAACAAAAGCAAAAATAAACTATTGGGACTTCATAAAAATTAAAATTTTCTGCATAGTGAAGGAAGCAATCAGCAAAACTAAAATGGAATAATCATTTATTTAAAAAATACCTTTATGGTAAGCTTTTATCTGTTCTCTTGACTGGCTCTCTCTTTTATATATAGGTGCTAGCCAGTCCTATTGAGAATCTTATATTTTTTCCTTTGACTCACTGCTACTCTCCATTGCACTTATGGCTTTCTTGTTCAATTTCATATATCTTATCCCTTTTACCAATTCAGTTCAGGACTATCATAAATGATGATTTTTATTTCAAACACTTTGCCTGGTACTATATGCAATACACTACATTACCTTCCTCTTAGTGGGATTTTAAAAGGGAGAATAAGTACATTCTCATATGCCATATTTAGCTAAATGTTCTTACTAGATACAGATTTAGTATTAATCTCTTTAGAAGACTCATTATTATTGATAACTCTCCTGTAATTAAAATAGTTACATAAACATTCTTTTTCCTATTTTCTTTTTGCCACATGTAGATTAGATTTTTAATATAAAAATTGAATTCAATTTATAGTAACTTAAACATTAATTTTCTTTTAAATTATTTAGTATAATTTCTTTTTATAATAGTGATATTGTGATAGGATACACATGCAATAGCATCACCATTTAAAATGTACAATGTATTTTAGTTTCTTCAGAATTGTACTACTATCACCATTATGATACAACACAGCACCCCAAAAGAAACTCTGTACACATAAGCAGTCATCCCCCACATCCCTCCACACTCCCAGCTCTAGACCACCACTCATTTTTCCTATGAACTTCCCTATTCTGGACCTTTCATACAAATGGAATAACATGTGGTCTTTTGTGATAGGCTTCTTTCATATAGCATATTTCCTAACTTTCTTGAGATGTAAATGATATGCAGCATTGTATAAGTTTAACTATCTGATAAAGCATATATGGACACTATGACAGGTAACACCTTCATCACCTCACATAATTTCCTAGTTGTGTATGTAGTGATGCCATTTAGGATCTTTTAACACTATTGTATTATATACCTAAAACGTGCTAACTGTAGTCACCATGTAACACATTAGATCACCAGAGCTTACTCGTAATGGAAATTTGTACCCGTGTAAAAATTTATATTAAAAATAGAAATACATGATTTTAAATAACTTCAAAGTTGTACTTCTCTTAAATATTAATAGTAAAATTTTTTAAAGAATTGTATATCTGCTGTTAGCAAATCAAAAATGGATCATACGACAAAGGACACAGATCTCCATTAAATTTCCAAAAGCAAAAAAAAAACAAAAAACCTTATGTTGGCATAAAAAAAGTCACATATATGTTCAATATCAGATGTAATTGGCCAATTGTGTATCATTGAAACATTTTCTACAACTACAGTTCCACGTGAAAATGATCTTAACAGGAATGCTATGACAAAACCTGTTCATGTAATAGTGAGTGAGTATGACAACAAAACTCAGTACAACTAGTAATTCCCATGTTTTGAAACCTTGTTTAGCGAGATGAGCATCCATTCATGGAGTTAGAGTTTCCAGTCTAGCATGGCAACATAGGAAGGTCCTGAACTCACCTCCTGGCTGAAACACACACACCACATTATAACTATCCACATTCTTCCTCCTGAAGAAGAATTGAGGGCCCACGAAATAGCTTCTACACAACTAAAGCTAGAATAGCAAAAGGAACTCCAGAGCTGTGGAATGGTTGTAGGGAGGGGTAGTGTTGAGCAACCAGGCATAGATTCCTCTGTCTCTGGAAACAGGAGAAAGCCACAGTTTAAAAGAGAAACTAGCATAAAAAAGACAAAACTAGAACTACACCAAGCAATGCAAAGTGCTACAAGAACACTATCCAGGTAGCAGGGAATGGAGGGGAAAAACAACAAAACTGTGACCACCCCACCTAAAAAGCCAAGAGTGGGGTCCATACACCATTACCAACAGATCTGGTGCTCACTGTGATCCCAGAGTTCACAAGCCCACACCATATTTTGTGGTGCTGGAACATAGAAAATAAGCCATGGGTTGTTTTATCTTTTGTATTATGTCTGAATTAAAAATTACAAATTTTATTTGTTTTTATAATTTTGTCTCTCTTCTTCCATTGATTTATAAACATTTTGGTTTTTAACTTTCAATTTTTTTTGTCATCTTATTTTCTTCCTTCAGGAAAAAGCCACAATTTAAAAGAATAACTAACAAACACATAGCTCCTGCCAGACACCAAAGGTATAACAAAAAATACATAAGAACATTCCAGCAATGAAGAGGAGCTGTTCTGCCTAACCCACAGGAATAAGCACAGAAATCCAAGCAAAAAGGAGACACAGAGGAATGTGTTCCAAAGAAAAGAAAAAGGAAAGAAACTTGAAAAAAGAGCTAAATGAAAAATAGATAAGCAATATAACCAATAAAGAAAAGAATTTAAAGTAATGATCAAGATGCTCAAGAGCCTGGAGAGGAGAGGGGAAGGACTCAGTGATAACATCAATAAAAGAGAACCAGAATTGAAGAATACAATAACTGATATGAAAAACACACCAGAGGGAATCAACAAGAGATTAATACAGAAGAACGTGACAGCAATCTGAAGACAGGGTAAGGGAAGTTATTCAAACTTTCTTCTGCTGGGACCCCTATGATATGAGAGGAAGGGGTAGAAAATTTATGTGAAGAAATAATAGCTGAAAATTTCACTAATCTTCGGGTTTAAGAAGTACTGAGAGTTCCAAACAAGATCTATACCCAAGGAGGTCCATAATATATCACATAATAATTAAAATGACAAAGACAAAGATACATCAGGAAGAAAAGTCAGGAAGAAAGAAGCAAAAAGTGACCTACATGGGGAAACTTGATTTTTCAGCAGAAACTTTTCAAACCCCAAGGGAATGACAGGATTAATTCAACATGTGGAGAGAGGGGGAACAAAGGAAACATAAACATAGACCACTAAGAATAGTCTACCCAAGGGGGCTCCATACTGACAGTGCAGGGCTCAGTCTCCTGAATCGTGAGATCATGACCTGAGCCAAAATCAAGAGCCAGATGCTCAACTGAGTCACCCAGGTGTCCCTATATCCATTTTCAGGTGTCCATACATTATCCAGAATACATTACATGTTAGGCCACAGAACAAGCCTGAAAAAAACATGTGGAGACAAATGAAAAACACACCAGTCCAAAATCTTTGGGAGGCAGCAAAAACCATTCAAAGAGAAAAATATATAGTAATACAGGCCTACCTCCAGGAACAAGAAAACGCTCAAACCAGGTAACCTTGTACCTAAATGAACTAATTTACTCTTTGATGGCTTTGTTGACCCATTGATGGTTTAGCCTCCAAGTGTTTGTATTATTTCTAGGCTTTTTCTTGTGATTTCTAGTTTCCTACTACTGTGGTTGGTAAAGATGCATGGTAGGATTTTATTCTTCTTACATTCATTTAGGGTTCTATTTTCTAACGTAGAAAGCTAAGTAGTTGCATATTACATCAATTCTCTCCCTCTGCATGGCCAACTGACCAAAAATCCCTGTTGATGAAACACTCTTCTGAGGTATAAAATACAACTCATCCTTACCAGGCCCATTATTTTGGACTTTGTTCAGAAATTGAGAATGACACAAAGAAATGGAAAAAAATATTCCATGATCATGGACTGGAAGGACAAATATTGTTAAAATGTCTAATCTACCCAAAGCAATCTATACCTTTAATGAAATTATTATAAAACAATAACCAGCATTTTTCATAGAGTTAGAACAAACAATATGAAATTTGTATGAAACCACAAAAGACCCCAATAGCCAAAGCAATCTTGAAATGCAGAATTGTGATGCCTCAAGCTTTGCTTTTCTTTTTCAAGTTATATTGCAACATTGTAGTGATCAAGACAGCATGGTCCTGGCACAAAAACAGACGTGTAGATCAGTGGAACAGAATAGAAAACCCAGAAGTGGATCCACAATTATATGGTGAACTCATCTTTGACAAAGCAGAAAAGAGTATCTAATGGAAAACAATCTATTCAACAAATGGTGATGGGAAAACTGGACCACCTCTTATACATAAGAATAAATTCAAAATTGATGAAAGACCTGTGAGACAGGAAACCAACAAAATCCTAGAGGAGAACAGAGACGCCAACTTGTGTTCTTTGACATTAGCCAAAGCAACTTACTAAATGTATCTCCTGAGGCAAGGGAAACAAAAGCAAAAATGATCTATTGGGACTTAATCAAAATAAAAACTTCTTCACAGTGACGGAAACAATCAACGAAACTAAAAGGCAGCCCACAGAATGGAAGAAGATATTCACAAAAGACATATTGGATAAAGGGTTACTACCCAAAAATCTATAAAGGATTTACCAAACTCAATACCCAAAATCAAATAATCTAGTTCTGAAATGGGCAGAAGACATGGGCAGAAGACATGAATAGACCTAGATCTTTTTTCCAAAGAAGACATCAATATGGCTAACAGACACATAAAGAGATGTTCAACATACTCATCAGGGAAATACAAGTCAAAATTACAATGAGCCATCACTTCACACTTGTCAGAATTGCTAAAATTAACAACTCAGGTTGGCAAGGATTCAGAAAATGGGGAACCCATTTGCACTGTTAGTGGGAATGCAAGGTGGTCTAGCCACTCTGGAAAAGAATATGGAAGTTCCTCCAAAAGTTAAAAATAGGGGTGTGTGGGTGGGTCAGTCAGTTAAGAGTCTGACTCACTTTTGGCTCCGGTCATGATCTTGCAGGGTTTTTTTTTTTTTTTTTAGTTTGAGCCCCTGGTTCAGCTGGAAGCACAGAGACTGCTTGGGCTTCTCACTCTCCATCTCTGCACCTCCCTCACATGTGCTCTCTGTATCTCTTAAAATAAATAAAAATTTTTAAGTTAAAAATAGAACCGTCCTACAATCTAGCAATTGCACTACTAGGTATTTACTGAAAAGATACAGAAATACTGATTTGAAGGGGCATATGCACCCTGATGTTTATAGCAGAAGTATCAATAACCAAATTATGGAAAGACCCCAAAGTCCCCATCTACTGATGGCTGGATATAGAAGATGTAACACAAACACACACACACGCTATTACTCAGCTATCAAAAAGAATGATTTCTTGCCATTTGCAATGATGTGGATGGAGCTAGAGTCTATTATACTAAGCACAACAAGTTAGAGAAAGACAAATATCATAGGACTTCACTCATGTATGGAATTTAAGCAATGAAACAGATGAACATAGGGGGAAAAGAGAGAAGCAAACTATAAAGACAGACTCTCAACTATAGAGAACAAACAGGGTTGTTGGAGGGAAAGTGGGCAGGGGGTGGGTTAAATGGGTAATGGGCATCATAAGTAAGTGGTAAATGACTAAATTCTGCTTTTGAACTGTTAACACTGTATGTTAATTAACTGGAATATAAGTAAAAACTTGAAGCTGCAAAAAAAAAAAAAAAGCTGCACACTGGTAGGGCAGCTGTGGGCTCTGCCTGTCTCCGCCTGCATCAATACCACAATCTCAGCTAGGATTTTCTCATGATTCCACATCGTTTGGCCCAGATTTCTTATGGTTCTCTGGAACATTGCTGCTCATATGCCCCCCTCCTTAAGGTAAATACCTAGGAGTGGAATTGCTGAGTAATATGGGTTACTTCAAGGAACAAATCAAAGCACCCCTGGTGGAGGGTCCAAACCATCAGTATGGTAGAAAGATAAAGTAACCAAAGTCACAACAGAGAGCAAGTAACTTTCTCTAAAAAACACCTCCTGAAGGGCCAGGCTCTGGCCAGTGTACGACACCTCTTTAATATAGTAGTACTCTCAGGTGCAGGGCACATAACAAGCTTCTAAAACACATAAGGTACAGAAAACTAGCCAAAAAGATGAAACGGAAGAATTCTCCTCAAAAGAAATTCCAGGAATAAAGGACAGGTAAAGAATTGCTCAAAACATATGTAAACAATATAACTGAACAAGAATTTAGAATAATGGTCATAAGATTAACTGGTGGGCTTGAAAAAAGCATGGAAGACAGCAGAGAATCTATTGTTGTAGAGGTCAAGCAACTAAAAAGTAGTAATGATGAATTTAAAAATTCTATAAATGAGGTGCAAAATAAAATAGAAGCAGTAACAGCAAGGATTGAAGAGGCTGAGGGGAGAGTAGGTGAAATAGAAGATAAAATTATGGGGAAAAAAGGAAGCTGAGGAAAAGATTTAAAAAATTGTGGATCATGAGGGGAGAATTAGAGACCTAAGTGATTCAATGAAATGGAAAAATATCCATATTATAGGAGTTCCAGAAAAAAAAGAGAAAGGGGCTGAAGGGGTACTTGAATGAATTATAGCTGAGAACTTCCCCAATATGGGGAATGAAACCGATGTTAAAATCCAGGAGGCAAAGAGAACTCCCTTCAGATATAACTTGGATCGATCTTCTGACGTATCATAGTGATACTGGAAAAATACAAAGATAAACAGAGAATTATGAAAGCAGCTAGGTATAAATGGGCCTTAACATACAAGGGCAGACTCATAAGGGTAGTAGCACACCTATCTACTGAAACTTGGCAGGCCAGAGGGAGTGGCAGGAAATTTTCAATGTGATGAACAGGAAAAATATACAGCCAAGAATCCTTTATCCAGCAAGCCTGTCCTTCAGAATAGAGGGATAGATAAAGGTTTTTCCCAACATACAAAAACTGTAGGAAGTGATTACCCTACAAGAGATTCTAAGGGGGACTCTGTGAGTGGAATTTTGCAAGGACCACAAAGGACCAGAGACATCACTACAAGCATGAAACCTACAGATAACACAATGATTCTAAACCCGTATCTTTCAATAGTAACACTGAATGTAAATGGACTAAATGTTCCAATCAAAAGACATAGGGTACCAGAATGGATTTTAAAAAAAACAAGACCCATCTATTTGCTGTCTACAAGAGACTCATTTTAGACCCAAGGGCACTTTCAGATTGAAAATGAGGGGATGGAGAACCATCTATCTTGCTACTGGAAGTTTAAGAAAGCTGGAGTAGCCATACTGATATCAGACAAACTAGATTTTAAACACTATAACAAGAGATGAAGAAGAGCATTATATAATAATTATGGGTCAGTCCATCAAGAAGAGCTAACAATTATAAATGTCTATGCTATGAATTTAGGAGCACCCAAATATATAAAACAACCACAAACATAAGCAATTTTATTGGTAATAATTGGTAATTGCAGGGGACTTTAATACTCCACGTACAGCAATGGACAGATTGTCTAGACAGAAAATCAATAAACAATGGCCCTGAATGATACACTGGACTAGATAAACTTGACAGATAAATTTAGAACTTTTCATCCTAAAGCAGTACATTCTCCTTGAGTACACATGGAATATTCTCCATGATAGATCACATACTGGGTCACAAAACAGCCCTTGATAAATATAAAAGAATTGAGATCCTACCATGCACACTTTCAGATCTCAATGCTATGAAACTTGAAAGCAACCATATGACAAAGTTCGGAAAACCTCCAAATGCATGGAGGTTAAAGAACATCCTACTAAAGAACTAATGAGCCAACCAGGCAATTACAGAAGAAATTTCAAAATATATGCAAACAATTGAAAATGAAAATACAACAATACAAACCCTTTTGGATGCAGCAAAGGCAGTCCTAAGAGGAAAATACATTGCAGTCCAGGTCTAGGTCAAGAAACAAGAAAAATCCCAAATTTTAACAGCACACCTAAAGGAACTAGAAGCCAAACAAAAAACCCAAAAAACAAAAACCCCAAACCCAGCAGAAGAAGAGAAATAATAATATAGAGATTGGATGGATGAATAATATAGATATAATAATATAGAATCCAAAAATAAAAAAAAGTAAAATATATCAAAGAAAAGTTTGTTTTTTGAAAAAAGAAAATTGATAAGCCTCTAGCCAGACTTCTCAAAAAAAGAAAAGAGAGCACCCAAATGATAAAATCATGAATGAAAATGGATTTATCACAAGTCCCTCAGAAATATGAGCAATTGTCAGAATACTATGAAAAATTATATGTCGACAACCTGGAAGAAATGGACAAATTCCCAAAGACCCACACACAACCAAAAGTCAAACAGGAAGAAATAGAAAACTTGAACAGAACCATAACTAGTGAAAAAAAATTGAATCAGTTATCAAAAATCTCCAAACAAATAGGAGTATTGGACCAGACTGCTTCCCTGGGGAATTCTACCATTTAAAGTAGAATTAGTACTCATTCTTCTTAAGCTGTTCCAAAAAACAGAAATGGTAGGAAAACTTTCGGACTCATTCTATGAATCAGCATTACCTTGATTCCCAAATCAGAGACCCCACAAAAAAGGAGAATTACAGGCCAATATCCTTGATGAACACTGATGCAAAAGTTCTCAACAAGACAGTAGCAAATCAAATTCAATAGCATATAAAAAGAATTATTCACCATGATCAAGTGGGATTCATTCCTGGGCTGCAGGGCTGTTTTAATATTCACAAATCAATGCGACACATCACATTAAGAAAAGAAAGAGAAGAACCGTATGATTCTGTTAATAGATGCAGAAAGGCACTTAACAAAATACAACAATCTTTCTTAATAAAACCCTCAAGAAAGTTGGGATAAAAGGAACATACTTAAACATCATAAAAGCCATATATTAAAAGTCCACAGCTAATATCATCCTCCAGGGGGAAAAACTGAGAGTTTTCCTCTTGAGATCAGGAAAACGACAGGAATGTCCACTCTCACCACTGTTGTTTAACATAGTGTTGGAAGCTCTAGCAAAGGCATCGAAATTGGCAAAGAAGAAGTTAAACTTTCACTTTTCACAGATGACATGATATTCTACATGGAAAACCCAAAAGGCAGTACCAAAAGATGGCTAGAATGGATACATGAATTCAGCAAAGTCGCAGGGTACAAAATCAATGTACAAAAATCAGTTGCATTTTTATACACCAATAATGAAGCAAAAGAAAGAGAAATCAAGGAATTGATTCCATTTACAATTGCACCACTCACCATAAAATACCTAGGAATAAACCAACCGTAGATATAAAAAATTTGTATGCTGGAAACTATAGAAAACTTATGAAGGAAATTGAGAAAGACATTAAGAAATGTAAAAACATCCCATGCTTATGGATTGGGAAAATAAACACTGTTAAAATGCATTACTACCCAAAGCAATCTACACATTCAATGCAATCCCAATCAAAATTGCACCAGCATTCTTCTCAAAGCTAGAACAAAAAATTCTAAAATTTGCATGGAACCACAAAAGACCCTGAATAGGCAAAGTAATATTGAAGAAGAAAACCAAAGCAGAATGAATCACAGTCCCAGACTTTAGCCTCTACTACAAAGCTGTCATCATCAAGACAGTATGGTATTGGCACAAAAACAGACACATAGACCAATGGAATAAGACACAGAACCCAGAATTGGACTCACAAATGTATGGCCAACTAATCTTTGATGAAGCAGGGAAGAGTATCCGATGGAAAAAAAAGTTTCTTTAGCCAGTGGTACTGGGAGAACTAGAAAGCAACATACAGGAGAAATAGGCAACAGCCTCTTTGACCTCAGCTGCAGCAATTTCTTACTCAACACATCTCCAAAGGCAAGGGAATTAAAAGCAAAAATGAACTATTGGGACGTCATGAAGATAAAAACTTCTGCACTGCAAAGGAAACAAACAACAAAACCTATAGGCAACCGACAGAATGGGAAAAGATCATTGCAAATGACATATCTGATAAAGGGCTAGTATCCAAAATCTATAAAGAACTCACCAAACTCCACACCTGAAAAACAAATAATCCAGTGAAGAAATGGGCAGAAGATAATAGACACTTTTCCAAGGAAGATGGCCAACAGACCCATTAAATGATGCTCAACATCACTCATCATCAGGGAAATACAAATCAAAGCCACACTGAGATACTGCTTCATACCAGTCAGAGTGGCTAAAATGAACAAATCAGGAAACTACAAATGCTGGCAAGGAAGTGGAGAAACAGGAACTGTCTTGCACTGTTGGTGGGAGTGCAAACTTGTGCAGCTGCTCTGGAGAACAGTATGGAGTTTTCTTAAAAAATTAAAAATAGAACTACCTTATGACCCAGCAATATCACTACTAGGAATTTTACCCAAGGGATTCAGGAGTGTTGATGCATTGGGGCACAAGTACTTCAATGTTTATAGCAGTGCTTTCAACAATAGCCAAATTATGGAAAGAGCCTAAATGTACATCAACTGATGAATGGATCAAGGAGATGTGGTTTATATATACAATGGAATACTACTTGGCAATGACAAAGAGTGAAATCATGCCATTTGCAGCAACATGGATGCAACTGGAGGGTATTATGCTAAGTGAAATAAGTCAGAGAAAGACAGATATCTCATGCTTTCACTCCTATGTGAATCTTGAAAACAGAAGGCCATAGGGGAGGGGAAGGGGAAAAATAATTAAGGAGAGGGAGGCAAGCTATAAGAGACTCAAATACAGATGACAAACTGAGGGTTGATGGGGAGGTGTGGGAGAGGGGAAAGTGGATGATGGACATTAAGGAGGGCACTTGTTGGGATGACAACAATAAATTCTATTAAATATATAATACATAAGAAACTGCAAAAAATGTATTCAGTCCTCTGTATCTGTAAATTTTCAGAATTTGCTTTGATATTCATGTACTGGATTTTTCAGCAAAAACTTTTTCCCTGACATCTTAGGCTAATGAAGCCCCAACCTGAAGATATTAAAATATATTAAAGATCATTAGGCTTAGTCCTTCAGTAGCCAGATGAGAAAACATGAATTCAGAGGAACTAAATCCCTACAACTGAAAGGTATGATTTTCCAAAGACCAGTAGATTGTCAGCATAGGGCTTGGTTCCCTAAATCCTGAGATCTAAATGACCAGGTAATCTTAGTAAATTTCTCCAAAAAAGTGCCATGGAATTTTTAGTCCAAACCAGAGTTTAAAGTAAGAGTGTAAGTTATTTCGTCTCTGAGCAAGCAGTTTGACAAGGCTCATTAAGCTGAAACTATTATTGAAGTTATTCATCTTTTCAAATTTTAGATTTCTTTTGAGACATTAAAGACAGTTCTAAATTGCTCTGGTGATGTAATTTTATATCACTCTAACTAAAGTAACTTCACCTTACAAGTTCTAAAACTTTGTCTTAATGTCTTTCTGATCACAATACTCTTTGAAATTATCTATCGATTGTTTTACCTGCTTATTGTCTCTTTCCACTAAGTATATTATAGATTTCATAAAAGCAGGAACTTGTCTGCTTTGTTTGTTGCAGCAAGAATGTAGAATACTGGATACAGCTGACACTTAATATATATTTTCCAATAAATAGCTTCAATGGTTTATTGAAATTTTTTGAAAGGCATTCTAATTACTGAAATAGAAATGATTAGCTTCAAAACCATGACTCTGAGTCATCTGTAAACATTATTACATTTAAAAGACATTTTCAAGCAAATAGATCTCAAAGTATAACTCAAAAATATACCAACAATATCAGCACTGACATTAATATTAAACAATCTGATTCCTTACACCAGGTTCAAGGTACTTGTAACTGAACCCAAGTTTATCTGCCCAGTGTCCAGCAAAGTCAATTACTGAGTCAGAAGTATACAGCAAGGAAAGAGGTTATTTGAGAGGCAGCCAAACAGGGGGAAGACAGGGCAAGCCTCAAACCACCTCCCAGATCAGGGCGGTTGAAAGGCAGACAAAAATGTCTGGGTAAAAGTTGCAGTTGCCCTTCTTAATCCAAAAAACCCTTTGGTTAAGGCTTCCAATGCTCACTTTCTTTTCATCATCCTTCATTTTTGAGGCAGTTGGGATGATGGACCCTCTAGATATTTCCTGCTGAAATGGGGCAAGGATTAGGATTAGAAAAATGAACCCTTCTTCACTCATTTATACATATTCTTTAGTTCAAGGGTGAATCCCAACATTCTGAGTTAACAAGATTTTTTATACTTTGGTTAATAGTGTTTATACTATATTTTATCTAGAGCATTAGGGGAGTTGTTGCAACTAAATAGTTTATTGTACTTACCGATGGATCAGCTCTCCCAAATAGTTTTAGGTCCATCGGTCCAACCAGTGTTCCTTTTGATTTTCTCTTTGCTGACAGGGGAATAGGGAACCTGTGGATTCTTAGTAACTTCAGTGTGATTAAGCCACAGCTTAAATCCCTTGTGATTTCACTCAAGAATGGGTAGTTAACAACACCTCCTAAAGGTATTGTCCAACGAAGTTGAATTTGATTCTCTGGATGCTGGCTCTTCCAAGTCTTTAATAGGTCTCCAGGATTCAGGTGGTACAAAGGCACATCTGTGGGTTACATCAACCTGCTGAAGGAAATTTATGTACTTAATGTACCTGGTAGTATCTAATACTCTAATGTGAGCCCCATCAAGAACTCCTAAGTCATGAAAAGAGTGTCAAAATGTCTTCCATATAACATTTCATAGGGGCCTAAATCAAGCCTACTTCTAAAGATTACTCTTACCTGAAGCAAGGTTCATAAGGATTTTTCCTCAAGTTAAGTTGATTTCATGGCATATCTTTGCCAAACTTCATTTTTCTTCTGTTTTTCTAGACTGTTGAAGACATCTAGGAAGTGTAATTTCCATTGAACGTCCAAGGTATTGGACACTACTTCTGTGATTTTTGCCATGAATGCTGCTATTCTCTGAATAGAATGTAAAAGCTTCATCTCAGCTTCTAAAGGTGCCCACAAATACCAGCAAATATCTGAGTGAAATCATATGGTGTTTGTCTTTCTCGTTCTGACTTATTTCATTTGCTATAATGCCCTCTAGGTCCATCCATGTTGTCACAGTGGCAAAATCTCATACTTCCTCTGTTATGGTGAACAAAACAAACAAACCAGAAGAAACAAAAACAGAATCAAACATAAATATACAGAGAACAGATTGTTGCCAGAGGGAAGGGGTAGTGGAAGGATGGGCAAAAAGGTTGAAGGAGATAGAAAGTAGAGGCTTCCAGATGTGGAATAAATAAGTTATGGGAATAAAAGGCATAGCATAGGAAGTATAGTCATAAATAATGTTATAGCATTGTACGGTGACAGAATATATCTACAGTAGTCATAAGCATAGGGTATAGGGACGTTGAATCACTATGTTGTACACCGAAATTTGTGTAACATTATATGACAACTATACTCTCATAAAAAAAGTTAAAAAGAATACTAGCAAATATTGAGAATTACCTGTTTTTGGCATCATAGTAAAGTCTGGGAGGTAAAGATGCCTTTAAGTTGAATACCTTTTAGAAGAGCCGAGACTCCAGTTTTAGGATAGTTTTAGCACAGATGTCACATTAAAAAAAAAAAACAGGCCTCTGAAGATTGGCACCCCTATATATTTCTGGATCTACTAGAGCAGCACCTCACCTGTAATGGGTGCTGTGGTGAATATGGTTATTTCCTCTATAACAAGTTCTGGGATATGGATTCATTATATTTCTAGCCATCTTTAGTGCTAGCATGGTGTCCAAGTCCCCATTTCTTAGTCTGTCTTAGGTCCTCCAGGAAATACTCGAGTTGATATTTAGTGAACTCTATGTATGGTACTGAAGTCTTTATAGAGTTTTGAAGTCTTTGTACAGGCTGCCACCATTGCAGCTTAGTCTGCCCAATTGTTCTGGTGTCCTCAACAATGGACAAGAGCTGATGAGTCCTCACTGTATCCAGCTCTTCATTGTCCCTGATCCGGAAAACTGTTCCCAACCATGAACATCTCAAAAATCTGTATTTTATAATTGCAGAGCTATCAAATCAGGACAGCTGGAATCAACTTGCTCAATTATCTGTAGGTATCTGGTGATCTTTCTGAGTAGCCCATAGAGCAGAGGCATGCAGATTGTCTAAACGTGGGCCATTGTGGCAATTTTTCTCTGAAGATGACCTCAAGTTGTCTAGCTTCAGGTGGCAGGGGTATAGGAAAAAAACAATATTTTAGTTTTCAGTGACTCTAAATAAAAAGAATGGGAGAAAATTGGAAACCTTAGTTTGAATAGTCAGGTCTAGGCATTAGAGGAAATCAGAATTTAGGATCTAGTCCAGTTTTATAGGCAAACAACAAACATTCAAAGAAGTTAATCAGAACTAGGATCTAACATGCAAAGTGTGTGACTGAAACATAGTTCTCTAAAATGAGCTTCATTTCCACCAAAGATAGTCAAATTAAGACAAATTCATAAAATAAGTCCAATTTTAATAAACTTGGCCTATTTACATAAGCACAGAAAGAATAATGATTGGCTACATAGTTGTTGTTTAATTTGTTTTGTTGCAACTTTTCATAAGGAATTTCAAATTGAACTTTTAAGAGCCTTTTGGTGCTAAATAGCCAAGCCAAATACTTGCCATCAGATGTTTGCCTGTATTATCTATACATTTTGGGGGATTCCTCTCTTTTCAAGGTCCCCAAATCATCCTGAGGATCCTGCACCTTCCAGGAAGTGACCCTCTTTACTTACCTGGTAAGGCTGTTGGAAACCATGTAAGCAAGGTACCAGGCTGATTTTTCCAAGGGACTTTATTGGCTCCATAGAATCAACCTAGTTCCTTAAAGTTGTCTGGTCATTTCTGAGCCTATGCATATTTTCCTACATAGAACATTCCAGTCAGATCTTTGGTAGTGTGACCAACATTTCCAATGGTGTCCTCACAGAAGGAGAACAGAAGCCTATACAACTCATCAAATAAATACATTGCCATGAAAATATAAGAATACTCAGCTTCTGAATTCTTGAAGGAGAAAAAGATATTTGTTACCAAATTTCTTTAAGTTATACATAGCTTACAAGAAGCAATGTTCTAAAATCTGGAAGAATAAACAGACAATCAGCAGTGTTTTCAATGAGAGTCATAGAATTTTCTTTTCATGGTCTCTAATAATCCCTGGAGGTATTGGCTTGGTAGTTCTTTTACAACAGCAACCTGTATGTTTAGCTTTTGGCAGTCTGCCAAAGTTGATAAACTCGAAATCCTTAGCATCTTCTGCTCTCAATTCTACATTTGCTCCTGCCTTCATTAAATAAATCAGACAATCCAGCTCCCTAGCACTGATTGGTGAGCTGTTTAACCACTGGCTTTGTTTACAGAGCTGAAGGTAAAAATCTTTAGGAATTTGAGAAACTTCTGTGGATAGGCTTGGATAAACATACTGCTGAGCATAACAATGTACTTTCTCAATAGTTGGGGGGAATATGACCTATTGTTTCTCCAGGAGCCACCTTTAATCTTTCTAATAATGGTTTCAGAAACCACTTCAAATACAGAAGTATTTGAATCTGGACCAATTACTATGACACTGCTAACAGTTCTTTACCTTCTAGTTCTTATTGCAATCACATGTTCAGAGAATAAGTCATGATCCTTATTTGGGGTGTCACCTGCATATTTCTGGCTTCCTTCAAAGAATGCTAATCCCAAATCTGCCCTAACAAATTCATGTTAAAAATAAGGATAGGAAAAGTTGACAATGAGTCTAAACAGGTTTTATTCAGTTTGGATCTCTTAGATGGCATAAAATGATAAATCTATCAGTCCTTCATACTTACATGCATCTTTGGAAGCCTTCTGTCATTTGCTATTGCTAACAGGATTTGCTTCAATGTGCAAAAGGAATCCACAGCATCTGAGACTTTGACAACACTTCTTCCTCAATTCATTCAATCCCATGTCTGCCTGAATGCAGTATTCAATTCTAGAAATTATCACAGTCCTGTAGTTGTCAAAATCTTTCTATGAAAATTTTTATGAGTTTCCTTAAAGAAGAAATACATTTGCAAGAGCATCAGAGTAAAACAATAACTGTCAGTGGCCAGACTCAAAGATGGCCATGGTTTATCAATGCAATTGACAAGGAGTTTTGGTTATTTCTGTGATTAAACCAGCACATATCAAAACTTTAGGAAATTCTGGAACAGTGATAACATTCACCCATACACTATAACCTAAGAAGATTTACCATCACTTATTTGACAGTGCTTCCCTGGTAATATGATATACTAAATAAACAAGCCTAAATAGTCAAGGTGCCTTTATTTAGATGCCAAAGTTTGAGGGGTGCCTGGCTGATTCAGTTGGTTAAGCAACTAACTGACTCTTGATTTTGGCTGTCATGATCTCATGGTTTGTGAGTTTGAGCCCCACACTGTCAGTGCAGAGCCTGCTTGGGATTCTCTCTATCACTCCCTCTCTCTGCCCCTCTTGTGTGCACTCACTCACTCACTCTCTCTCTCTCCAAACAAGTAAAATAAACAAAATATTTAAAAAAGTAAGCTGGGTTTTGTCTGAAAAAAAGCAGTTTAAAATGCCTAAATAGGATTACAGGTCATGAAAAACTTAATAATTATCTATTTAGAGAAAGTGGCAATAGGAGATTCAAAGGCAAATGCAGAGGTTTATATAGTTGTTAACAGAACAGCTTTTATAATATTGAGAAGATTCAACTTTGTGATGTAATCAAAGACCTAATAAAAACAAAGCACAAACATTTCGTTTCCTAGGCCAATTAGATTGATTTTTAGACTGATTAAAGACAAATAAAACACTTGTTTATAATTTGGACCAATAATATTAAGAACACTGTCATTTGAACAGGGAGAAAACCCAAATTACAATTTTATTCTTATGTACTTCTGAACTAAAACTCATTCATTTCAACTAGATGAATTTCTTAAACACTTAATGTAGTCCCTCCTTTTTCCTCCTACATTGATAATATACTTACTGGGACTAGGGCCTTCAGGGCACTGCATGGATCTGAGTTCTTGTGGTGAATGCTGAAATGTGTTCAGATTCTCCATCAGAAATGATGGACTTCCGGCTGTAGGGATGCCGCCAAAGCTCTCAACCCTCAGATGTCATTGGGGATTGCCTGGACTAAAGACAGCTGTGTTGCTAAGGTTATCTCCTCTTCCCAGGTGGTCATATCCAATGACCATTATAAAAGTCTAGCCCTTTTGCCCCAGTTTAAGATTATGAAGGCTAATCCAACTTTTTGAACATTTTAGAGAATCAAGTAAGACTTCTGTTAATATTGTATCACCTCACAACTTCTGCCTAAACTTGCTTCTTTATTCTCCCTTCTCTTCTCCATGTGTTGATCACTCCCTAATTTTTTTTTACATACAATTCTCCTTAAGATTGGTGCAGACGATACACAAAATTCTTTTTAAATGTTTCCTTCTCACAAACCTCTACAGCATTTGTTTTTACATTCATTCAGTCTTTGTCCTAAGTTTTCCTGCTTTAAACAACATCTCACTTTCCTTGCATATTGAATTGTTTCCCTTATTTTCAGTAGTTTTATTTATTAAAATCACTTACCTCTGTTTCTGTTCTTAGACTGCCCATAGAACTTGCCCATAGAACTAAATAAGGCATTAGACCCAGGATTTTTTTCCTTACAAGCTTTACAGTGGAGATAGCATAAACTTATTTAACTTTCAAAAGTTTTATACGTAATATTGATAATTAAGATAGACATGTCTTAAATATTAAGTCAATCTTACATTAGCTTTAATACCAACTATTTTCCAAGGTCATGGGAACTTATAAAACATTTAGGTTACTTTCTGTCTTTCTGAGATTAAAAATACCCAATTCTTACAAGCACTTACATTTAAGTCAACGAAATCAAGCCTTTTTACAAATTAGTTGTATCGGTACCATCCAGAGGTAGAGGAAATCTGTCCCATTTATAAACATAAATGGACACACATACAAACAAGATGAAAACAAATCTTAAAGGCCCAGTTTCCAGGTATCTCCCTAATTGCAAGGTGGTATTATAATTTATGGATGCATTAATTGGTCATTTTTCTCTTGAGTCTAAGATTGTGGCCAAGCAATGTTGCAAAATTTGCCAACTTTGGAGAATACAGTCTGAAGGACTGCATGACGGACTCACATTGTTACTTCCCATTTTTCAATTAGAACATGGCTGGTTTTATTCAAAGATACTAAAAGCTGCAGCAACAAACCAACTAAATGAAGCCCAGAGTGCCGCTGTGAGCATTGGTTCGTCCCCAAAAGTCAAGGCTTCAGTAACTGACACAGATGGCTTCCTGATTTCTAGTTTCTCCCTGAAAGTCAGAGTTTCACAGACTGAACTAAACAGCTTCCTAGTCAGCCTTTTCTTAAGCAAGAAAATAATCCAAACTCTCTATTTGGAGGCAATTGATTGGAAGAAATCTAACCCAAACCAAATGGGAGGAATAAGTTCATGTGCTATTACACATAAAATACTCACCAAGCTCTGTCCAAATGAAACCCCAAACTGTTTCCTGTCTCAAGATTTAAGGTAAGCACTGAGGCTGGAGCTCCCAGCTGTTTGGTAAGCAGGACAGCAGGATGGCCCAAGAACAAAGAGCCTAGGCAGCTGCTTGGACTTGTCATCAGTCTGCGGTTACTGGTGGGCCTAACAAATCATGGGCAAAGAGCTCCTGGCTGGCTGGCAAAATTTGTAACCAAACCCAAGTTTGTCTGTCAGATGTCCAGCAAAGCCAGTTACAGAGACAGCAAATATGCAGCAAGATCAGGGTATACTTGAGAGGCAGCCAAAAACAGAAGTGGAAGGGCAAGCCTTAAGTCCACCTCCCCAGGGGAGTAGAGTCAGGGAAATTTAAAGGCAAATAAAAAATCCTGGGCAAAAAGTTGCAGCTACATTTATTGGTCTTCAGCTCTGGTTACTGGTTCCATTAACCCTTTGATCACTGGTTTAACTGTGCTATTATTATGAAGAGTATGTATTCCGTAAATTCTTATCAAATAATCAAAAATATTGTTAAAATAATAACTGATAGAAAATTATTATCTCTTGATCTCCTATTATAAAACATACTTAGAAACACACACACAGGCATAATTCAAAACTACTAGTCCCTTCAAAATAAAGTATACCAATATTTTTAAGAAACCGTATTATTGGAAATGCTTTCATTGCAAGTAAACAGATGAATAATGGTAACTTAAAAATAAAGCTTTATTTTGCTAATATAACAAAATCTAGAATTAATCCCTTCTTTTGGGATTTTGTCCGTGACATAAATATCACAGGTATGTATAATTCTCTGGGCCTTTTCCTCATGATCGCAAAATGGCTACTTTACTTCAAAGCACCATACCTGATTCAGTGACGAAGAATGTGAAAGTAGGAAGGATAAAGGACTGAGTAAGTCATGTCTATCCCCTTTATCACCAAATACCTTTGGAAGAAATTCTCTCATCAGGTTTTGTCTTACTGGCAAGGACTTAATCACTTGATCACATTTATTTATCTGCAAAAAAGGACAATAAGGTATGCAATGTTAACAGTTAATTTGGACCAATCACACACCATTGCTTGGAGTTGGTCCCATTGTTGCTTCAAAACAATCTGCTACAGATCTATATCTCTCATGAATATAGACTCAAAAATTCTCAATATAATATTGACAAATGATGTCAAACAACTAATAAACAGAATTATACACCATGGCCAAGCAGCACTTATTCCAAATGTCTAAAGCTGTTTTAACATTTGAAAATCAATTAGTGTAATCCATAACATTAACAGATTAAAGAATAAATATCAAATGATTATGTTGATGCATAAAGGGCATTTAATAAAATTCAACAGCCATTAATGATAAAAACTATAAAAAATTAAAAAGGAATAGAGGGGAACTTCAGCAAATTGATAAAGAACATCTTTAAGAAGACCCACAGATGTTATATTTAATGGTAAGATATTAGAAAAAATTTCCACTAAGATCAGGAAGAAGGCAAGCATATCCCCTCTCACAATTCATTTTCAACATCATATGGGAAGTCCTACCTAATGCAGTAAGGCAAGAAATCATAGCAAGTTATCGTATGTATGTAGAAATCTGATTCTAAAGTTTATGTATAAAAGCAAAAGACTAGGAATAGTCAATAACACAACTATTGAAGAAAAAAATAAAGTCAAAGGACAGACACCATGCAACTTCAGGATTTACTATAAAGTTCCAGTTATCAAGTAAGTGAATTATTGGTGAAAGAATGGTCAAATATATCAATAAAACAGAAGAGACCCCAGAAATACACCCACACAAATATAGTTAACTGATTTTTTTTAGAAGGGAGCAAAGGAAATACGATGGAGAAAGAATAGTTTTCTCAACAAATGGTTTTGAACAACTTCGTATCCACATGCAAAGTAAATCTCAACACAAATCTTAAATATTTCCACAACACGTAACCCAAAATGAATCACAGACTAAATATAAAATGTAAAACTAAAAACTCCAAGAAGACAGTATAGGAGAAAATACAGTTGAACTTGTTTGATGATGACTTTCTTTATACAACTCCAAAGGCACTATTCATGAAAGAAAAAAAATTGATAAGCTGGACTTCATTAAAAAAGCAGAAACAAAACTTCTCCATGAAAGACACAGTCAAGAGAATAAGAAGGCATAAAGTAGGAGGTATCTCATTGTCTTAATTTGCAATTTCCAAATGATATCTGACGTTGGTCATTATTTCACATGCTTATCTACTATCTGTGTGTCTTTTAAGGTATTCAGAAATTTTGTCCATTTTTAAGTTGGGTTTCTCTCATTGAGTTTTAAGAGTTCTTTGTATATTTGGGATAACAGTCTTTGATATGTTTTTTTGCAAGTGTTGTACATTGAATGGGTTTTGACAAATGTATAATGACATACATACACAATTATAGTATCCTACTAAGTTTTATCCTCTGTGCTTCACCAATTTATTTCTCTATGTGTTTGTATTGGGGAGAAGAAAATTATATATATGTGTGTGTTAACATTTAAGAATCTAAGAGTACCTACCTTAGATTCAGAGGCTAAGACAGTAATGAAACACTTTGTAGCAAAAAGAAATGAATGTGCAAATTCTTTTTATTCACCTTTTTATATTATAATCTGGACTATGTGCCGATTGCATTTACATAACTATAATTATCATTATATAATTATAACTATAATTATCCCATCTTTTATCTAATATTATGCTTCAGGATAACCCTAACATTAATGAGTGCAATTTTCTTATAGAGATACTCCAGCTTATAAATGAAATAGAAATGAGAGAAATATATTTTGATCATTTTGCAATCTTTATGTGATTAATGAATCAAGGTCATATGATCACCAATATCTACTAACATAACCAAAAGAAAGATGACCAGATATTAATATGCCTGTTCCTAGAAGTCATATTAATTAAAAAAAAATCAAAGTGAATTGGATCAAACCTCTAGATGTCAGAAAAAATAATAACATGATGCAAAATAGCATGTACAACATTATTACTTGGATGAATTAAGAAAATATTATTTGGGGAAAATATAGGATAAACAACGGTTTCTTCAATAAATTTTGAGAGAATATAGTGCAGAAATCTATAAATTAAAATATTCATTAATTATATTTTCTAAGTGTTAAATACATATTCTTAAAACACTTCACATTAACAAGAGTTCTCAGACAATACTAAATGGCAATCTGTGGAGTTTTTTGTATCCTAACTCAAAAAAATAAACTGTAAAAAAAAAAAAAAGCTTGTAACAAAGAATCACATCACAATCATGGCTAAAGTTTTCCAGTAACTATAGATATCAACAAAATCAAATCCATTGTCTTATTTCACCAATTGATTCTTTTGTTTAGAGACTCACAAAATTTTAATGGATGAAGTCATATTGTATCTGATATGACTCACATAACCATGCTGGTGGTTAAAGTTGGGAATTAAGTCTGGATTCAGATGAAACAAGATCGACTATGATCTAATCATTGTTGAAAGTAGGTAATGGATAGAGAGTTCATTAGATTTTTGTGAATATTTTTGTGTATGTCTGAAATTTACCAGAAAGAGATTGGTTGACATTTTTCTAAGGTCCAAATTCTCCTTTGAAGTCATGTTATATTTAATTTGTATTTTTGGAAAGGATAGTTGGTGGTGGGAAATAAATTCTTAATAAGACCTTTACAGATTTGAAAGCAAAAAGATTGTTTTCTGGAAGAAGGAAATACAATATGTTGATTAAAAAATATATGTTTTCTCTAGGTCTTTATTCTCTAATTTTTTTCTAATTATTCCAGAATCTTTGCTTATAGCTTTGTTCTTATTGCTACTTTGGCACAATGGCCTTTCTAAAGAAACATTATCAGTGTGTGAAGACAGTTATGAGTTGGCAAAATGTGAGCTGTAGTAAAACTACTGATTGTCTAAGGTTAAATGACTGGGTAAGGTGACAAGTGGATTCAGGACATTTTTGTGGAATGTGTAAATATCTCTTGGGAATTTCTAGAACCACGTGGGAAGAAACAATCTTGTAAACTCCTAAACTCTACGAGGTCAAGCAAGTTGTAGAATCAGACTTTGTTTTTGTTTTTTAACGGACCATTAAAAACATGTGTGAAAATGGAAAGGGCAGACTAGATAACTGGTGATATAGCAATAATTTTTAATTTATTATTGAAGGGGAGGTCTCCAGAGATCAGGAGCATCCACTCAATGTAACTTACTTTCAATGTAATTACTTCTTCCTAAAATAAAACAATTTGATAAGTCAAAACTATGAGCATCTGATGGCCTTGTAGCTCAGCCTGCATAATGATACTTATTCATTAAATTTTATAAAACTATAAAGGAATAGATCTAAAGATTTCATATGAATAATTTTCTCTGAAAACCAAATGGCAAGGCAAAAATTTATTAGTTTTGTCCAAAATTTAAGTATTCCTCCAAATAACACCTGAGAATTATTTCGATGAACTAGCAGTCCCAGTCATGCCTGGAATGAGATGTAATTTGTAATAGTTAAATGGAAAACAGTAGTTTTATCACTCAACTGAAGTTATGCAAGCTAGAAGAAAAACTGGTAAAATATTTTTATTTGATGATACAAATATTTAATCACCAAAGATTTACAACGCTACCTGCAGGATTAGTGGTCTTCTGGAAAGAACATGAGTTTTAACAAACTCCTGTTATCAGTGTAGTTTGAATACCATGATAACCTGAACTCTAATGTTAACAGTAAATAAATCTTTTAGCATATTATGAGTCCTTATTCAATATAACCTGTGAATACATAATAGCATCTTTTGTAATCATGCTTTTATTTTTAAGTTCACTGTGGCTGTATTATGCCATGAAGTAGATCTTTGTCATAGATCTTAGCAATTCAAAAAGATTACTAGCAGTATTTAGGTCCACCAAATAATTTGCCCTGAGTTTGAAGATGGTTAATAAACTTTCTATCTGTGGAAAATCACTGAATTTAATTTCTAAGATTTTAAACACAGATCAAAATAAAGTCAGATTAAAGTCAGTATAAATCACAGTGGAATCTGAAATTATATACTTTGTATGTCAGTGCTAGCATTTGTCAGAAATCTCTTTAAATAGAAAAATCACTTTGTGGCCATGTATATTAAAGAAGGAAATATATGATTTGTTTAATGGTGAGTGATTTGTGGATGTTATGACAAAGTTGATAAAAGTAGTGAGTTAGTATGAGGTGAAAATAATAAAATTAGCTTTTCTTTTTAATTTCTAGCCTGTATATCTATAAATGGGATTATTTATAGTCCATACTTTTAAAAAAATTTTTATGTGTTTTATTTATTATGAGAGACAGAGACAGTGCAAGCAGGGGAGAGTCAGGGAGAGAGGGAGGCACAGAATCCGAAGCAGGCTACAGGCTCAGAGATAGCGGTCAGCACAGAGCCCGACGTGGGGCTCGAACCCACAAACTGTGAGATCATGACCTGAGCCGAAGCCGGATGCTTAACTGACTGAGTCACCCAGGTGCCCCTATAGTCTATACTTTTATGAATTGAAATAACTATAACATGTACATTCTATATACTTATTTATACATATTTAGTTGTTACTTTAAAGTACCATTTTATTTACACTTTAATACCAATGTTGGTCAGTATTTCTCAATATAGATAACATCTTTTAATCACAGTTTTTAGGAGAAATGGTATTATTTAATACAATTCATCTATTTATTCAACAAATATTCTTTCTTTCAATGTTTATTTATTTTAATAGAGAAAGTGAGAGAGAGCAGGGGGAGGGAAAGAGAGCGGGAGACAGAGAATTCAAGTGGGCTCTGCAGCCGTCAGTGCAGAGCCAGATTTGGGGCTTGAACTTACCCACTGTGAGATCATGACCTGTGTCCATCTCAAGAGTTGGATGCTTAACTGAGCCACAAGATGCCCCAATTCAACAAATATTCTTAAGCATTATCTTATACCAGAACTGCTCTAAACCCTAAAGTCAAAGTTGTCACACAGAATTATTTTATTAATTACATGTGCTCATGAGAGATAGATGTTAAATATACATGAACACATATGCACACACATAAATACATATATAGCCGGTGGAAATAAGTATTAGGAAAAGAAATAAAGTAAAATTCAGGGGAATAACAATGAGGTCTATTTTGTATTAGGAAAACAAGCAGTATCTCTCTGATAGGTGATAATTTGGCAGTTTTTAGGGTAGCTAACAATACTAGAATTAAAATTTTTTTTAAATGTTAAAGTTTTTTTTATAAATAACATTGAGTTGGGTGGGTTTGTTTTGCTTTTCCAATCCACTCAGAAAGTTTTTCTTTTAATTGTATTTAGGCTAGTAACCTCAAAACTGACTGTCAATAAAGTTAAATTAATATTCACCACATGTGTGACAATTATTCTATTTATTGCATTTTTTGTTTTTTTCTTTTATTTCTCTGCTTTCTCTGGTTTTAGTTGTGCATTTCTATGATTCCATTCTTTCTCCTTCCTCAGCATAACATTCTTTAAAATTGTTTTCTTTAATGGTTTTATTAAGTTTATAACATGTTTTTAAATAGTCTAAATCTATCTTCACATAATATTATACCGTTTCACATTTAGTGCATGTATCATAGGAGAGAGTACTCCCACTTCCTGCTATTGCTTGTAGCGTTGCTATGATTCATCTTATTTTGCCATATGCTGTCATCACATTGCTATTATTGTTAGTTTGAATATTTATATATTAGGTATTTATGAATCAGAGTTAAAATATTTAATTTTATCTTCAATTATTACTTCTCTGATTTTTCTGGTTTCTTCCTTTTTGTAGTTCTGAGTTTCTGAGGCAGATCATTTTTCTTCTACCCAAAGAACTTCTTTAACCATTTTTTTTTTTAAAGAGACAGTCTGCTGGTGACAAATTCCCTGATAATTTTTTGTTTGTCTGAGAAGCTCTTCATTTATCTTTCACATTTAAATGAGAATTTCTCTGAGCATAGATTCTCAGGTTTTTTGTTTTTAACATCAAATATTTCACTCTAGTTTCTTTTTAGTTTCATAGTTTCCTACTAGAAGTTTAATTTGCATCCTTATTTCTCTTCTGGTAAAATATATTTTTCTTCCTGACTTTTTTCTTTTGCTCTATTCTCTCTATATTTTTCCTTCTGGTATTCCAAATATGTGTATGTTTACTGTTAAAAATTGTCAGAGTTCTTATATGATCTGTCCATTTTTGTAAAAGAAAATTTCTCTTTTCCTTTAGTTTGAAACATTTCTCTTGATCTGTCTTTAAGCTCACTGATTCTTACTTTGGCTGCCTTGAGTCTACTGATGACAGCACTGAAGGAACTCCTCATTTATGATACTACATTTTTGAATTCTAGTACTTCCATTTGATTCTTAAAGTTTCAGTCTTATACATTTATTTTCACATGTAGTCTATTGTTTCAAGTACAGCTCTCTCAAAATAAATAAACTTTAAAAAAAAAAAGAAACGATGACTTTCAAGTTCTTTACATTTTTAACTGAAAACGAGAGGTTGAAGCTTAAGGGCTTAAGTAGAAAACACTATAAGGGGCTGATATGGAAGCAAGTGTGATTTTAAGAAGCAGTTGCATTTTGGCTAGATTTCAAAGAAAACGTCAAAAGGTTTGCATAAGTGAGTGAGTGACAAAAAGAGAGAAATGTATCAAAGATGACACCATAGGTTTAAATCAGAGCAACAGAAGAATTGAGTTGCCATTTACTCTAAGGAAAGACAAAAAGAAAGCAAAAGGTTTGTGAGTTAGCAATAAATAAATAAATAAATAAAAGTTAAAGGTTTTTTTTATGGGAAAAAACAGTAAAATAATCAGAAAGTGATTATTAAAAAATTAAACTACTATTAAGGAAATGTTTAAAATAGCATTATCAGGAACAATAAGGTAATTGTGTTAGAGTAAAAAGGGAAATTACTAAAGAGAAATCCTTTATTAGAATTTAGTTTGCTTGTTGAGAAATGTCATGGAGAAGACATGACCACTAACTTACCTGTCAACTGGACCCAGGCACTCAGAGGCCCCTCACCCTCTCCCCTTTCCTTGGAATGTGGGTTCTGCTGATCTTTCCACTCCCAGGGGCTTCCCCAGGAACATATCCTTGAGAACCTACATGGTATACATGACTGAGCCCAGTTAAAGTCTCTTCATAAACTTTTAAGACTCGGTGGGCAGGTGTGGAAATCTATTCATCTCGCTGCTGCCCAAAGCAGGTCTCCTGTGTAATTCCCTTTGCTTACTTAAACTGCCACTTACCAAATTGGAGTGGCCTACTTCTTTCTTTGGTTTCTTTCTGCTTTCTGAGTATGGGAAACGGTTTCAGATTACAGCAACGAAGCTCTAGTGAAGGTTATGAACCGATACTGTTGTGAACTAAAAATCCTTCTTTCAAATACTGAAATCATCACAACTTCATTTTATGTACGAAGAAAAGTAAAAGTAAACTAAATTTGAACAGAGAAATGTCTTGGAAACCAGGGTCATTTTCACTGCTCCTTAGCTCAGCAAATTATTACTTAAGATATGTTTCCTCTTTAAATTCCTTTACAGCTATAAGTGATAAAATACTTCTCACTACACACTGATTATGTTAAATACTACTTATAAATTTTATGTTTCTTTCTCCCATCATGAAATTTTTAATTATATTGCAATAAACTTAGTATGTATTGTGATCTAATGTTTTCTATAAATTTGATTATGAGGATAAACATCTTTTAGAGGTTTTTAAAAGTTCATCTGTAAATGTGAAAGCAGATGGGAAGAGTATATTATAAAAATTAATCTCAGTTTAGTGAAGCTAAAACTTCCTTCCAGTCTCATTCTGAGATTTTCAGTAGCAGAAATACACACTTTCAATTATTTAACTACATCAGTTTCTGGTGTTATTTAGAGGATGGAGACTCTGTGTATCCTTAAGTTTAACACATGTATTTAGTTTAATACTGCATTTAACATGCATAGATAATTATGAATCTTATGGAAAATATCAATTACATATTAAAATATAAAAATATTTTAAATAATCTTCCAGAATACATGATGAAACACATTATTTTTTAAAATTCCAATTCATTGTGCTTACATTCTATATTATTTAATATGTAACTTTAACAACTGGATAATTCTCTATTTCTTTTTCCAAGTATTTTCTC
This sequence comes from Helogale parvula, assembly GCA_004023845.1. NCBI lineage: Eukaryota > Metazoa > Chordata > Mammalia > Carnivora > Herpestidae > Helogale > Helogale parvula. The sequence goes on along the minus strand of PJEM01005710.1, from coordinate 81,542 downwards.
TCAAACTGCATCCTCAGTTGGAAATATATTTAGATTAGCTTAAAGGGCCAACTATGAAGAGAAAAGAGGAATGAAGGGCCTGGAATAGACAATATCAATGAAATGGAAACAGTGAGTTGAATATTGTGTGGTTTTCTCATTCTCTCTTTCAAATCTTCCTTTTCCCTATCTTCTCTGTTTTCAATAAATCCTTTCCATCCTTATTAAAATGTTCTCAATCCCATAGTTTTTATGGTAAAACAGCTCAATTAATATGACCTAGCCTTACTCTCCTCCATTTAGGAAACTGGCCACAGAAAAGGGATAATCCCTAAACCAAATTCTACAATTAAACAGTGTATTTCTGTTTTAGGGAAAAAACAAATCTCACCCAAACTGGACGGACTTGCATTCAAATAGTCAACTGTGGTCAACTGTGGCATAACGTGATAGAGTAGCACTAATCATCTTTTAGCCATTACCTTGGATAGGAGCCTTGGGCAGGATTTCTAAGATGGTCTGGGTGATGATATTTCTAAAATGATATGGGTGATTAAGGATGCTTATGTAGAATATCCTGGACTAGCAAAGGATTCATTGTGATATTCGTTAACGATATTCTAGTTAAAACTAAAATTAAAACCAAATTCCTTTAAAATAAAACTAAAATGGGGGTGCCTGGGTGGCTCAGTCAGTTGGGGACCCAACTCAATTTCAGTTCAGGTCATGATCTCATAGTTTGTGAGTTCGAGCCTCATATCAGGCTCCGTGCTGACAGCTTAGAGCCTGCTTGGGATTCTCTCTCTCTCCCTCCCTCTTCCCCTCCCTCCACTTGCGCACGTGCTTTCTCTCTCTAAAATAAATAAAAATTTAAAATTTTAATTAAAACAATCACTGTTTTGATTTTTTCCAAGAAATTATCAGAACATACTAAAATGTAAACTACTTCCAAGATGAGGTAAAAATGGGTACATGCCTAGTTCCAGTTGACCAGGTGTAGACCAGAAATAAGAGTTCATGTGATGATATCTTAATTTTTTTCCCTTGATAGTTACTTAGAAGGGTTAAATGGTTACTTTCACAGTACTCTCACAGTCTGTGCGGAATGGAGTAAAGTCATAAATGATCAAGTGGAGATGAACACATCAAAATACTTTCATGTGAAAATATCTAGAAAAGAACTAATACTTTTCTACTAAATATATAAATGAAATTCTTTCCTTCCTATGAACACTACTTAGTGTTAAATTGTAACATCGTGAATATGTGTGGAAATGTGCATGCCCCTCACCCTGCACTTACACAAGGCTTAACTCATAACATTCATTTATCCACCTGCCGAAGGAGCTAGGGTTTAGAGACAGTTCCTTTGTAAAAGTTGCAATTTTAACATGATAAATATTTGACTTTGGCTATACTATTCAACTTATCTGTGCCTCACTCTTCTCATCTACAAAAAGAAGATAACAGTATTCTCTTAGAAGGTGTATTCTTAGACTCGTATAAAATAATGTTTTAAAAATTTCTGGCACTCTATATATGATCAAACAAATACAACCATTGTGATTAGCTTTATCATTAATCATCAATATGATCATAAATTATTAAGTAATCATTATGAGGAAGGAGTGATAAGTGATACAGGGATATAATGATAAATCATATAATTTTCTCTGTTTAAGCTATTCATTCAGGAACTTTAATCTTCTTACTAAGAGCTGATGATAGATCTGACCTCCAACTTCTCATGGATGACCCCTTATAAGAGTGTTGGGTTTATACTGAATTTATATGACAGAAAATTAGAACAAGTTCCAACTGTGATGTGTCCACAGTCAAGTCTTCCATTACTGACTCTGATCTTTACAAATTACCACCTTCATTAATTTTTTCTAGGTCTCTTTGCCTATCCCCATTTTGTCCACAGAGTACTCTCAATGCTTTAACAAACTTTCACACCAAACACTGAAGTTATAAGGGAAAGGTACATTTCTCATGCTTTGGATGAGAATATTCCTTACACCATGGGTGTTTAAAAATGGTTCTCTGTCTGGGGACCAAGCAACTGTTTCAAACTACCATTTGATTTCTGCAGTTCCCTTCCATTGACATACTACAAGCTGTTTTAAAGTGTAATTAACTATACTTAGCTTCTTGGAAAGTGCTTGTTTTCTGCTATCATAATCACCTACCTGTAATGAACCATGACTTGTAGTTATGAAACGGCATCAGCCCCAGTGGCTTTATTGGCATTTCTGCCTGCCAGCAGAAAGGAACATAAGAAATAACAAAACAAAACAAAACTGCAATAAAAAAAACTCACAAATTATTATTACCAAAGGATTTTTTGCCCCCTGGACAGAACATAATCAAATATAATAAGGTAAGGTTAATATAATATTATAAATCCTCATCTTTCCTGATATACCAATCCATTTAGAAGTTAATGCATAATATTTTCTTCTTTCTTGCAGTTGTAACAATACATTAGAAATAGCTTTGTCTTCATATATATATATATATATAGACCTAGTTTAATAACTTTTATAATATTTATGTTATATATCCATTTAACTTAAAAACATGCAACTATTTTATACTTTGCAGTGTTTGGTCATATGCAGTTGGAATACACTTATGATGGATTATAAAATATATTAGTATTATTTCTGAAAAGTGATATACTTTAAAGTGATATACTTTAGTTGATCAAAACCATTCTAAATTAGAGACGAATATTATTTTATGGATCTCTTTCCTCATAAAGCAACAGAGAAAATGGTATAAAACTTTAATGTTGATATTATTGGTGGAATTTTCACTTTCTATTTCCAATGATTAGTTTTACATTCACTCCAAGATGCACATATGAAGTTTTTTCTTTTAAAAATACGAGTAAAAAGTTTACTAGCTTAAAAAAATAAGTTTATATGTTTATTGATGGTTATTAGAATGCTTAGTTGATTTGAGTTTTGAACAAAATCACTCATTGTGATTTTTTTTTTCCAATTGATGAGAGGCCTCCAAGCAGGATATTGTATCTAGATTAATAAACTGGTTGGCTCCAATTAACTGTGTTATGTGAAGGCTTCACATATACAGCACGGACTTAATAATTTAATTAGTGGAAAAAAAACTATGCCATTTTGGCATAGTCATCAACCATTCCTATGCTCTAATTACTATTTTTGTATATATCCCCATGTAATATCCACAGCATTCTTTTTCTCTGCATTGGCTATTGCAGACTTCCTGAGGTGTCCTCAATACATTGATCTTTCTCTCTATTGGGGCTCAGCTTAGACTCTTAATTATACCTGGAGTGCAAAGTTATGACCTCTATCTAAAAAGAAATCACTTCCTTTTCTTCCAGCCCAACTGAAAGACACTTCCATATAAAAATTTCTCCTGTGAACTTTTCATAAATTGTTTTTATAATGTTTAAGTAAGCTCCTTCTATCACAACTTTCTCCAGGGTTTTTATTAAGAAAGGATGCTATATTTTGTCAAATGCTTTTTCAGCATCTATCGACAGGATCATATGGTTTTTATTTTTTCTTTTGTTAATGTTATGTATAACATTGATGGATTTGTGAATACTGAATCAGCACTGTATCTCAGGAATGAATACTACTTGATCATGATGGATAATTCTTTTTATATACTATTGAATTCATTTTGCTAGTATCTCTTCAATGGGGAAAAACTAAGAGCTTTCCCCCCTGAGATCAGGAACACAACAGGGATGTCCACTCTCACCACTGTTGTTTAACATAGTGCTGGAAGTCCTAGCATCAGCAACAGACAACAAAAGGAAATAAAAAACATCAGAATCGGCAAAGAAGTCAAACTTTTGCCTTTTGCAGATGACATGATACTCTATATGGAAAACCCAACTGACTTCAACAGAAGGCTACTAGAACTGATCCATGAATTCAGCAAAGTCACAGAGTACAAAAATCAATGTACAGAAATCGGTTGCATATTTATACACCAATAATGAAGCAACCGAAAGAGAAATCAAGAAACGGATCCCATTTACAATTGTATGAAAAACCTTAAAATACCTAGGAATAAACCTACCAAAGATGTAAAAGACCTGTACAATGAAAACTATAGAAAGCTCATGAAAGAAATTGAAGAAGACACGAAGAAATGGGAAAACATCCCATGCTATGGATCAAAAGAATAAACATTGTTAAAATGTCATTATTACCCAAAGCAATCTACACACTCAATGCAATCCCAATCAATTTCGCACCAGCATTCTTCTCAAAGCTAGAACAACTATCCTAAAGTGCATATGGAACCAAAAAAAAAAAAAAAACAACAACAACAAAACAAAACCTAAATAGCCAAAGTAATATTGAAGAGGAAAACCACAAGAGAAGGCATCACAATCCCAGACTTTAGCCTCTACTACAAAACTGTCATCATCAAGACAAGTATGGTATTGGCACAAAAACAGACACATGGACCAATGGAATAGAATAGAGAACCCAGAACTGGACCCACAAGTATACGGCCAATTAATCTTTGACAAAGCAGGAAAGAGTGTCCAATGGAAAAAAGACAGCCTCTTCAACAGGTGGTGTTGGGAGAGCTGGACAGCAACATGTAGAAAAATGAAATTAGACCACTTCCTGACACCATGCACAAAAATAAACTCAAAATGGCTGATAGACCTGAGTGTGAGACAGGAAACCATCAAAACCCGAGAGGATAAAGCAGGAAATAGCCTCCTTGACCTCAACCGCAGCAATTTCCTACTCAATACATCCCCAAAGACAAGGGAATCAAGAACAAAAATGAACTACTGGGTCCTCATCAAGATAAAAAGCTTCTGCACTGCAAAGGAAACAATCAAGAAAACTAATAGGCAACTGACAGAATGGGAAAAGATAGTGGCAAATAGCATATCAGATAAAGGGCTAGTATCCAAAATCTACAAGGAACTCAAAACTCTACACCTGAAAAATGAATAATCCAGTGAAGAAATGGGCAGAAGACATAAACAGACACTTCTCCAAAGAGGACATCCAGATGGCCAACAGGCACATGAAATGATGCTCAGAGTCACTCATTATCAGGGAAATACAAATCAAAACCACACTGAGATACCACCTCATGCCAGTCAGAGTGGCTAAAATGAACAAATCAAGAGACTAAATATGCTGGCAAGGATGTGGAGAAACTGGCACCCTCCTACACTGTTGGTGGGAATGTAAACTGGTGCAGCTGCTCTGGAAAACAGTGTGGAGGTTCCTCAAAAAACTATCAGTAGAACTCCCCTATGACCCAGCAATAGCACTGCTGGGGATTTACCCAGGGGATACAGAAGTGCTGATGCATAGGGGCACATGTACCCCAATGTTCATAGCAGCACTGTCAACAATAACCAAATCGTGCAAAGTGCCTAAATGTCCATCGCCTGATGAATGGATCAAGAAGATGTGGTTTATATATACAATGGAATACTACATGGCAAGGAGAAAAAATGAAATCTGGCCATTTGTAGCAACGTGGGTGGACTTCGAGGGTGTCATGCTAAGTGAAATAAGTCAGGCAGAGAAGGACAGATACCATATGTTTTCACTCATAGTTCTATCAGGAGAAATCTAACAGGGGAACATGGTAAGGGGAAAGAGTGGGAAATGAGTTAGGGAGAGGGAGGGAGGCAAATAATGAGAGACTCTTGAATACTAACAACAAACTGAGGGCTGAACAGGGAGGGCGAAAGGGGTAAGGGGAGGTGATGGTCATGGAGAGGGGCACTTGTGGGGAAGAGCACTGGGTGTCATATGGAAATCAACTTGGCAATAAACCATTTAAAAATTTTCTCCTGTGAGAATGAAGCTTTTCCTCTATGATTTCTCTGCAGTATTACTCTTATTAAGAATGTACAACATTTTGTCTTCTATGATAGGCAGTGTGTATATGTTTGCTTCAATATTCTGTGTAATCTCTATACATTCAGTTTTAAAATTTGCAAATATTAGCATTCAATAAATGTTTCTGGAAAAAACGCAAATGCCATTTTTGTATAAATGTGGAAACTGAGGTTAGGAAAATTATTTTAAGTAACTATATTTTTCTAATAAATTGTTTGAAACAAAATTGCCTGAAATCAATCCTTTCCACGATCTGAAATTGACTTCATCTATTATCTATTTTTCTACACCCCATGCCTATTTAGATTCTGCTTCCTGTTAAATTATTTGTAGCAATCTTCACTTTCAATAGGACTAAGGAGGTGAGTTTGTAAAGGATGTGTGTGCAAAGTTAGATTTTATATGTGGGGCATTGTTCACTTGTGCTGCACTCTTCTCCATGACGACTGGGGTCTTGTTTTTAGAATTGTCATGTAAATTAAAAATCTAGGTGACAAAATCACAAGCCTGCAGAAAAAAAAATGACCAGGAAAAATTGTACAAAATAAGTTTAGTATGGCATTATGAAACTTGTCAGAAAAATGTAATTATTGTACAATTTGGCTAATCTGAGTCTTGAATTCATCTTGGGAACATTTCATTCATTCTTGCTAATAATATGCATTTAAAGAGATAATCTGTGAAAATGAATACAAGGAGGTACATATACCCTGAAGTTTTCTAGACTGATACTTAAACACATGAGGAATCTATTGGCAAACAATTTGAAAGAGGGGTATTAGTCAAATAATAGATAGAAAGATAGATAGATAGATAGATAGATAGATAGATAGATAGATAGATAGAGATAGATAGATAGATAGATGGATTCCATTTAGTCTACCTGGAAAGTAGGGAAAGTAGATACTATTCTTGTTGTTAAGTAAAGAAACATGATAAAAGAAAAGTATCTTGTCCAAGTTCAATGGCTAGTAACTGGTTGATCTGTGGGTCAGTTATTCCTATTACTAGTCCATTTCCCCCCATTCTATTATCTTGCATTCACTTAAAAAACAATTACTTTAGACAATGAAGCACTATTTTCTTCATCTGGACTTTTCTGATAGCCTGTTTGAAACATTTTTCTTAGGATTTTCAATGTTTATTGAATGTTTATACACTCCCAGATTCTGTTCTAAGTGTGTTAATTCTACTAACTAATTCAACTCTCTCAACGATAGTATAAAAAGGTAAATATGCTACTTATATTTAGATTCCTACCAATCTTCCATTCTTTCAATCAGTTCTGTGAGGTAGAGTATCATTATTTTCTCCATTTTAGGCATGAATAAACTAAGACATAGAGGATAAGACAGCCTTTGAAATCAGGCTGCACTCTCATGTTAGTTTGATAAGACCCCTACAAGTTGTGTGATCTTGCTTGGGTTATATACTTTTCAGGGTTTCCATTTTCTGATCTATAAGATAAATAGAATAATAGTTCTTATGTAAAAAAAAAAGACTGATAATTAAATATGTTTAACGTGCTTAGAAAAGTGACTTGTATAGGATTAGGTCTTTTAAAAGTAATAGCTTTTGTTTGACTACCTTTTAAATCAGTGTCTCTGATTTAGTCCATCTATTAATATTAAGCCATAAAATTAGACATGAACTTAATTTTTTTAATCAAAGATATGTCAACACTAGAACCTTAACTAATCAGAGTAGCTCATGGTCATGGAGGTAAAGTAATATCAGAATTGAGTTATGTCAGTTATGAGGAGACCATCTGGCCATACATAAAAATGACCTAGAATAAGTATGACAGAGTTACAACTAACAACCTAAAAGAGGCAATATATTGTAACCATCAACTGTTAAGTCCAACTACTCTACAGAGATATTTTAAATAGTTTATATATTTATTAGTAAATAATACTCTTTATTTGTGGGAATTTAGAAATAACAAGTTTTAAAGAGAAGAAAATAAAAACCAACAGGCTACCATTTTTCCAGTTATACTGTTATATAACAAGTCACAGCAAAACTTCAAGACTTAAAGAAATAATTTATTATTATTCCTCACAGGCCAGAGCTGATTATATTCTGGGGCCCCTCACACAGTTGCAATTATATAGGCAATCGGTATAGGGTCACCCAAAGGCTACTTCACTCATTTATCTTATTCCTGGGGAGAGATCTGAAAGAACTGAAGAGTTGTAAAGCACCTCTGTGTGTGTGTGTGTGTGTGTGTGTGTGTGTGTGTATGTGTCGCTCTGTCTCTTTCTCTCTCCATAAAGACTATCCCCATGGTTAGCTTAATTTCCTAACTGCATAGTGCTCAGGGTAGCTGGACTACTCATATGGCATCTGGATTCTCCAGAGCAAGCATTCTAAAGCAAGTAAAAACTGTTAATCTCTTAAGGTTTGGGATGGCTAACTATCATATAATATCCCAAGAATAAGATTACTGAATTTTAATATGAAGTGAAAATGTATAAATGTGAAGTTAAAATATGAATCCTGAAAGATCTGTTTCTTCCATCTATATCAAAAGATTTCTATAAACTCACCTCATTGCCACTGCAAATGAAATTTTGTAAAATACCTTCACCAAGGATTTTGCCAAGATGGAATATAACATGTTCATATTCAAGCAGTGTTAAAACTCCAGTTCTTCCAATATTTTATTTATTTCCATGATTTACGCAATGGCTATATTAATGGAATCACTTAGAAAGAAATTTTAGATGTTTTAGGTAGACTGTTCCATACCCTAGGCACTAAAATCTTGGAAAATAACTAAAAGAATTATCTACAGAAAATATGAGTTGAGATATCTATACATTGATCTAGATATATATAGATATATAATCAATAAATTCTTAATTAGATCCGTACATAAAAGTGAACAATGCCAGAAACATCATAAGAAAGCTGAAATAATCCTAGCCATATAAATAGTAAAGCTGTAGAATAATCCCTGTTCCTCATTGTAAGTGTATCTCCCCACCCAACACGGTAGTAATATGAAAACATAACTCCAGATATAATTGAAGACGATAGGCAATTTATGTTTTGTCAAAAGGCTATATTATTTGGCCCTATTTCACAGCTATATGGAAACTAAGGGTATTTTAAGAAATTTTGTGAAATCAGTCAGTAGCTTTCTCATTAGGTGAGCGATAATAACTGTTCTATTTGAAGCTTGAAACAACTGTTACAATGGCAGACAGATTGAGTTGTGCCAGGTCTCTGGGACTCTTATTCCTCACTTCAGAGAGACAAGACTTTCTACTATTCTGAACTCTGATGTGGAGACTGGGTCACATAAAAAACAAAACAAAACAAAACAAAACAAAAAAACAGAAAACAAGGCTCAGAGAATGATACAAATCTGAGATGGTACTATTAGGACTTATAATTTGTTAAATTATTCACAAAGAAGACAGGTAATTTATATTTTAAATATTTTAAATATAGGTATTGTCCAGGGATCCTGAGTGACAACAGCATACAACTCTTGGTTTTAGCTCAGATCATGATCTCCTGTTTGTGAGATCAAGCCCTGTATCGGGCTCTATGTGGACAGTGTGGAGCCTGCTTGGGATTCTTTCTCTCTACCCCTACCCTGCTTGTTCTATCTCAATAAACAAACAAATAAACAAACAAAACCATTTTCCTAGGTAAAATTTGACTATAATTAATATAAATACATCTCTCTGAGGGGTTAAGATGGCAGAGGAGTAAGGTGACCCTAAGTTTGTCTCCTCCCTCAAACACAGCTAGATAGATATCCAATCATTCTAAACACCCAAGAAACTGGTTAAAGTGCTTAGACACAAGGTTGCATGTCTACAAGCAGAAAAAATGATCCATGAAAGGTAGGAGCTGCAGAAAATTGATTTGAGGGAGAAAAGAGCTATAGTTGCAATGGAAGGAAGGGAGCTCTGATTAAGGAGAAAGGGGAGAGAAAGAATCAGAGAATGAGAGAGAGACTGAACAAAAAAGTCAAAACATGCACAGGGGACTCTTTCTTAAAACCATTGACTGGGAAAGAGGAAAGGGCTTAAATACTGCCAATTCTTATAAATAGTGATCGTAGAGTCTGAAGTTTCAGAGGTCAATGCCATCACCAAGGCAGCACCTGATGGTGCTCCAGAGGGGAAGGAGGTCGGAGCCTCAGGAGTGGGCAGCGTGGTCTGAAGATCCCCTGGGTCATACAGGGAGAAGTGATTCCCCTACTTGGGGTGCATTTGGTGGAGGTGATATGGCCTTTCTGTAGACAACGCACCCTGCAGGTACTACTGAGTTTCCCTGTTCACTAGCATAGGAACAAAAGTGCCAGCTTAAGGAAGTAAACCCTGACACTGGCTATGTGTTGTGATTTACCATAAACTCTGACCACTGCACAGTCTTGTGACTATTTTCTGGGAGAGGCCAACACTAACCAAAGCACAGTAAGATTCTCTTCCAGAGGATTAGCATGGGCCCATGCTATGGGAGAAGGGTGTCTCTAATTGTGGGGTTTTGAAACCTAGGTACACTTGAGATAAAACACAGGAATGCTGTACCACCTGGAAGGTGGATAGCTTGGAAAAAGACAGGGTGAGGGCAGGGATATGATGGAGGCCAGGGATACAGGAGAGGCAATTGTTTGCTCATCTGTGAGGGCTTCTTAAGGAGTGGCAGTCATAAACTCCCTGTTCTAAAGACAAAAGTTGGAGGCAAACCCAGTTTCCCCTCTTTCCCACCAGTAGTGACCAGACTCAGTGAGAGAAAAACAGCTCCATCATCTAGAGACTGGCATGGCATACACGAGACTCCACTCCCCTGTGCCCTGCAGGCACAGCTCCACTAAGGCAAGTCTTTCTGAGAACCAGTGAAATAGGCTCTTCCTCCAGAAGGTCAGGACAAACACCTCACAGACATTAACTCTACTGATCACAGAGTGCTGCAATCTTCAGCTCTAGGGGAAATAGGATCTAGGTTTGTTTGGGTCTTTTTGTTTATTTGTTTTTGTTTGTTTTTATTTTTGGATACAGAGAATTTTTTAAGAAGTATTTAATTATTTTTCCTTTTTTATCTTTTATTTGTATCAAGCTTTTTCTTAACAACATACAGAAAGACACGTAGGTTCCAGCTTCCTTTATTATTTAAAAATACTTTATTTTTTCCTTCCAAAATGACACAATGTATGGATTCACCCTAAAAGAAAGAACATGAAGAAATGATAGCCAGAGATTTAGTCAAGACAGATATAAGCAAGATGTCTGAACTAGAATTTAAAATGACAATTATAAAGATACTAGCTGGCCTGAAATAAAAGTATAGGAGACACTAGAGAATTCCTTACTACAGAGATAAAAGAGCTAAAATTTAGTCAGGCCAAAATTTAAAATACTATCACTGGGATGCAAACCCAAATATATACCAACAATGAGGACGGATGAAATAGAAGTAATCAGTGATATAGAAGATAAAATTATGGAAAATTATGAAGCTGAAACAAAGAAGGAAACAAAGGTAATAGATCATGAAGGCAGATTTAGGGAACTCAGTGACTTAATACAATGTGCATTCACATCATAGGAGTCCAAGAAGACAGAGAAAAGGGGCAGAGGATTTATTTGAGCAAATTACAGCTGAAAATAATTCCTAATCTGGGGAAGGAAAGACATCCAAACCCAAACAGCACAGAGAACTACTATTAAATTCAACAAAAACCAGCCATCACCCAGTACATATACTAGTCAAATTGACAAAATACACAGATAAGGAAAGACTCCTGAAAGCAGCAAGGAAAAAAGGTTTTTAAAATACAAGGAAGACAGATCAGGTTTGCAGCATGTTCGTCCACAGAAACTTAGCAGGCCAGAGGGAATAGAAGGATATATTAAATGTGCTGAAAGGGAAAAAAAATAAGCATCCAAGGATGCTTTATCCAGCATGGCGGTCATTCAGAAAGTAAGAAGAGAGAACAAGTTTGACAGAAAAACAAAAATTAAAAGTTTGTGACTACTAAGCCAGTCCTACAAAAAATAGTAATGGGGACACTTTGGGGTAAAAAGGGCCAAGGGCAAAAAAACTAGAAAAGAACAGAGAACATTACCATAAATATCAACATTACAAGTAACACAATGGCACTAAATTAAGTTAGCCTGGGTGGCTCAGCTAGTTAAGCATCTGATTTTTGATTTTGTCTAAAGTTATGATCTCATAGTTTGTGAGTTCAAGCCCCACGGTGGGCTTGGTATTGGCAGCCTGGAGCCCACTTGGAATTCTGTCTTTCCTGTATCTCTGCCACCCCAACATTTGCACGCACTCCCTCTTTATCAATATAAACAAAGTTTTAAAAGTAGAATTTTAAAGAAATTTTAAAATATCACTGAATATAAATGAACCAAATGCTGCAATCAAAGGCATAGGGCATCAGAATGAATTAAAAAAAAAAAAACACAAGACCCATCTATATGCTGCCTAAAAGAGACTTATTTTAAATACTCCTGCGGGCATAAAGTGAGGGGATAGAGAACCATCTATGATACTAATGGACATCAAAAGAAAGCCAGAGTAGCCATAGTTCTATCAGACAAACTAGGTTTTAAAACAGAGATTGTAACAAGAGATGAAGATATTACATCAAAATTAAAGGGTCTATCCATCAAGAAGATCAAACAATGTTAAATATTTATGCCTCCAACTTGGAAACACAGAAATATATAAATTAAAAGCAAACAAAGGAATTCATTACTAGTAATACAATAATATTAGAGGATTTTCACACTCCACTTACAGCAGGGCATACCATCTAAGTAGAAAAACAAGAAAGCAATGGATTCGAATGACACACTGGACACGATGGAGTTAACAGATATATTCAGAAAATTTCATCCTCAAACAGCAAAATACACATTCTTTTGAATACACATGGAAAAAATTCCTAATAGATCACACACTGGTCACAAACACTCAACAAGTACAAGAAGATTGAGACATATCATGTATATTTTCAGAACACAGCACTATGAAACTTGACATCAACCACAAGAAAAAAATTGGACAGATCACATATATATGGAGGGTAAAAAACATCTACTAAAGAATACATAGCTTAACCAGCAAGTTACATAAAAAATTAAAAAGTACATGGAAGCAAATGAAAGTGAAAACATGACAGTCCAAAAGTTTTGGGATGCAGCAAAGGTGGTCCCAAGATGGAAGTATATTGCAATACAGGCCTAAATCAAGTAGCAAGGAAAGTCACAAATGCACTACCTGCCTTACAGCTAAAGGAACTAGAAAAGTAACAGCAAATAAAGACTATAGCCAGCAGAAGAAGGGAAATAAAAATTAAAGAAATCAACAATAGGGAAATAGCAATAACAACAAAACAGAACAGATGAATAAAACTAAGAGCTGGCTCTTTGAAAGATTTAATAAGATTGATAAAGCCCCAACCAGACTTATCAAAAAGGGAAGGGTCCCACATGAATAAAATCATAAATGAAAGAGGAGAGGGGGAAGGACAAGATGGCGGAGAAGTAAGGAGCTCTGTAATCTTCACCTGTCCGCATCTATCATACTGAGAAGAACTGATGCCACAATGCTCTGATCTGCAAGAGTGGGAGAAAAACACACAGACTCCAGAAAATAGACAACTTCAAAGATGCCTGAGTGAGTGTGAACTGAAGATATTAAAAAACGGGCGTGGCCCTGGAGGTGCGGAGGGAAGGGAGCCCCAGCCCAACACAGGAAAAGTGCACAGAGCCCTGGAGAGACAAGGGGAAGAGAAAGAGAAACTGAAAACGCTCATAGAACTGTCTCTAGAGAAGAGATAAAGTCTTGGCCCAGGACAGAGAAAGATACAGTCACCCCATATATAACCGCTGGCCTCAGGGAGAGAAATCCGTCTTATCTAGCTTGCGAATTCTTCCTTGGGCTCGGTGGCAGCCAATTCCATATGGCACCAGGACAAACAGCTCCCTCCCCCTAAGCAATCCCAGCTAGGAAACCAGCTGCCAGCGGGAGTATATCTCATCTCCAGTGGTAGCATGAAACTGCATGGACTAGGATTTGGAAATCAAGCGGGGCTTGGAAAATACAACTTGGCTCACCTGCAGCACAGGGAGATCCGACTCAAAAGAGCCACTTGCAATGCCTAGTTCGAGCAGAGCTACAGCGCTTCCATTCTTCTCCCCGCAACTACCAAGGCGGGGCCTTGGAAAGGAGCCCCAAAACCTACCTACACCAAACCATGCCCATCCACATGAGAGAGCTGCCATTTTTTCTTTGTCATCCAGACATATCTTACCTTATCTCATTCTTCTCTCTCCCCTCAGCTGGTTATATGTTTTTAGACTGTCCATTGACTTTTATTATTTCTGTCCCCCCCCCCCCCCTTTTTCCTTTTCTCTTCTTTTTCTTCTCTCTTTCCCCTTTCAGTTTGCTTGTTTGTTTGATTTGTCTGTGCGGTTGCATGCTTTTGGTCCCTATGTGTTTGCCTGTCTGTTTTCCTTATCAGGGCTACCTCAAAAAAAAAAAAAAGTACACATGGTGGAGAGTCCCAAATATCACTGAGTAGGGAAATAAAATAATCAAAGGCACAACAAGAGAAACCGAGAGACACCATTAAAAGAGCACTTCCTGAATAGACAGGCCCTGCACAGTTAACCAAAATGACAAAACGAAAGAATTCTTCTCTAAAGAAATTCCAGGAAGAAGTCACAACTACATAATTGCTCAAAACAGATATAAGCAACATAACTGAGCAAGAATTTAGAAAAATTGTCATAAAATTAATTGCTGGGTTTGCAAAAAGCATGGAAGACATCAGAGAAACTATTGATACAAAGAGTGGGGACCTTAAGAAGAGGTGTGACAAGTTAAAAAAAAAAAGCTATAAATAAGGTGCATAATAAAATGGAAGCTACCACTGCATGAATTGAAGAGGCAGAGAGGAGAATAGGTGAATTCGAAGACACAGTTATAGCAAAAGAGGAAGCTGAAAAAAGAGAGAGAAATTGATCCAGGAGCAGGAAAGGAGAATTCGAGACCTGAGTGATACAATCAAATGGAACAACATCTGTATCATAGGAATTCTTGAAGAAGAAGAAGGAGGAGAAAAAGGTCCTAAAAGGGGTGCCTGATTAAATTTTGGCTGAGAACTTCCTGAATTTGGAGAAAGAAATAGACATTGAAATCTAAGAGGTGCAGAGAATCCCATTAAGATGTAACTTGAATTGATCTTTGGCAGGACATATCATAGTGTAACTGGCAAAATACAAAGACAAAGAGAAAATTCTGAAAGCAGCTAGGGAAAAAAGGGTCCTAACATACAAAGGGAAACCTATCAGAGTGGTTACAGACCTATCTACTGAAACTTGGCAGGCCAGAAAGAAATGGCAGGAAATCTTCAATGTGACGAACAGAAAATATGCAGCCAAGAATCATTTATCCAGCAAGCCTGTCATTCAATATAGGAGAGATACAGGTGTTCTAAAAGAAACAAAAATTGAGAGAATTCATGACCACCAAATCAGCCCTACAAGAAATCCTAAGAGGGACTCTATGAGGAAAATGTTGCAAGGAATACAAGGAACCAGAGACAGCACTACAAACATGAACTCTACAGAGAATACAATGAATCCAAACCCTATTTTTCAATAACAGCACAAAATGTAAATGGACTGAATGCTCCATCCAAACGACACAGGGTAGGAGAATGGATTAAAAAAAATCTATTTGCTGTCTACAAGAGACTCATTTTAGATCTGAAGACATTTTCAGATTGAAAGTAAAGGATGGAGAAATATCTATCATGCTACTGGAAGCCAAAAGAAAGTCGGAGTAGCCATACTTAGAGAAACTGGACTTTAAAGTAAAGGCAGTAACAAAAGATGAAGAAGGAAATTATAAAATAATTACAGGGTCTCTCCATCAGGAAGAGGCAACAATTATAAACATCTATGTGCCAAATTAGGGAGCACCCAAATACATAAAACGATTAATCACAAACAGAAACAATCTTACTGATAAGAATGTGCTAATTGCAGGGGATTTGAATACTCCACTTACAGCCATGGATAGATCAACCAGACTGAAAATCACTAAGGAAACAATGGACCTGAACAACACATAGGAACAGATGGAACTGATATAGTTAGAACTCTGCATCCTGAAGCTAGGGAATTCACCTTCCTCTCGAATGCTCATGGAACATTCTCCAAGATAGATCACATACTGGGGCATAAAGTAGCCCTCCATAAATATAAACAAATTGAGATCATACCATGCACACTTTCAGATCACAAGGCTATGCACCTTGAAGTCAATCACAGGCAAAAGTTGGGGAAACCTCCAAAAATGTGGAGGTTAAAAACCACCTTACTAAAGAATGATTGGGCCAATCAGGCAATTAGAGAAGAAATTTAAAAATACATGGAAACAAGGAAAAAAATAACACTCCAAACTCTCTGGGACATAGCAAAGGCTGTCCTAAGAGGAAACTATATTGCTATCCAGGCCTATTTCAACAAACTAGAAAAAGCGCAAATTCAAAATCAAACAGAGCACCTAAAGAAACTAGAAGGGGAGTACCAAGAGCACCCCAAACCCAGCAGAAGAGAAATAATAAAGATCAGGGCAGAAATAAACAATATAGAATCCAAAAAACAGTAGATCAATGAAACCAAAAGTTGGTTTTTTTGAAAAACTAAACAGTATTGATAAACCTCTAGCCAGGCTCCTCAGGAAAAAAAGAGAGAGCACCAAAGAGACAAAATCATGAATGAAAATGGATCTATTGCAACCAGTCTCTCAAAATACAAGCAATCATCAGAGATTACTATGAAAACTTATATGCCAACAACTGGACTATCTAGAAGAAATGGACAAATTCCTAAACATACATGCACTACCAAAATTCAAACGAGAAGACATAGAAAATCTGAACAGACCCATAATAAGTGAAGAAATTGAATCAGTGATCAAAAATCTCCCAATGAATAAGAGCCCAGGGACAGATGGCTTCCCTGGGGAATTCTACCAGACATTTAAAGCAGAGTTAATACCCATTCTTCTCAAGCTATTGCAAAAAATAGAAATAGAAGGAAAACTTCTAAACTCATTGTATAAAGCCAGCATCAACTTTGATTCCCAAACCAGACAGAGACCCAACAATAAAAGAAAACTGCAGGCAAATATCTTTAATGAATACAGACGTGAAAATACTCAACAATATACAGGCAAATTGAATTCAACATCATATAAAAAAAGTTATCCATCATGATCAGGTGGGATTCATTCCTGGGTTACAGAGCTAGTTCAATATTTGAAATCCATGAATGTGATACATCATGTTAACAAAACAAAAGATAAAAACCATATGATCCTGTCGATAGATGCAGAAAAAGCATTTGACAAAATACAGCACCCTTTCTTAAAAAAAATCCTTGAGAAAGTCAGGGTAGAAGGAACTTACTTAAACATCATAAAAGCCATTTATGAAAAGCCCACAGCTAACATCATTCTCAATGGGAAAAAACTGAGTTCTACCCCATGAGATAAGGAACATGACAGGGATGTCCGCTCTCACCACTGTTGTTTTACATAGTGCTGGAAGTCCTAGCATCAGCAATCAGATAATAAAAGGAAATAAAAGGCATCACAATTGGCAAAGATGAAGTCAAATTTTCACTTTTTGCAGAGGACATGATACTCTACATAGAAAACCTGATAGGCTCCACCAGAGGCCTATCAGAACTGATGTATGAATTCACCAATGTCGTAGGGTATACAAAATCAACATACAGAAATCGGTTGCATTTTTATACACCAATAATGAAACAACAGGAAGAGAAATCAAGAAACTGATCACATTCACAATTGCATGAAACCCATAAAATACCTAGGAGTAAACCCAACCAAAGATGTAAAAGACCTGTACAATGAAAACTATAAAAAAACTTATGAAAGAAATTGAAGAAGGCACAAAGAAATGAAGAAACATTCCATGCTCATGGATTGGAAGACTAAACATTGTGAAATGTCATTATTACCCAAAGTAATCTACACATTCAATGCAATCTCAATCAAAATTGCACCAGCATTCTTCTCAAAGCTAAAACAACTATCCTAAAATTTGTATGAAACCAGAAAAAAACCCAATAGCCAAAGTAATATTGAAGAAGAAAACCAAAACGGGAGGCATCATAATCCCAGACTTTAGCCTCTACTACAAAGCTATCATCATCAAGACAAGCATTGTATTGGCACAAAAACAGACACATAAACCAAAGGAATAGAGAACCCAAAACTGGACTCACGAATGTATGGCCAACTAGTCTTTGACAAAGTAGGAAAAAGTATCCAATGGAAAAAAGACAGCCACTTTAGAAGGTGATGCTGGCAGAGCTGGACAGCAACATGCAGAAGAATGAAACTAGACCACTTTCTTACACCATCCACAAAAATAACCTCAAAATGGATGAAAGACCTGAAGGTGAGCCAGGAAACCATCAAAACCCTCGAGGAGAAAGCAGGAAACAACCCCCTTGACCTCAACTGCTGCAATTTCCTACTCGACACATCCCCAAAGGCAAGGGAAATGAAAGCAAAAATGAACTATTGGGACCTCATCAAGATAAAAAGCTTCTACACTGCAAAGGAAACAATCAAGAAAATTAATAGGCAACTGACAGAATGGGAAAAGATAGTGGCATATGGCATATCAGATAAAGGGCTAGTATACAAAATCTACAAGGAACTAACCAAACTCTACACCTGAAAAATGAATAATCCAGTGAAGAAATGGGCAGAAAACATGAATAGACACTTCTACAAAGAGGACATTCAGATGACCAACAGGCACATGAAACAATGCTCAGTGTCACTCATTATTAGGGAAATACAAATCAAAACCACACTGAGATATGACCTCACACCAGTCAGAGTGGCTAAAATGAACAAATCAAGAGACTATAGATGCTGGCAAGGGTGTGGAGAAACAGGCACCCTCCTACACTGTTGGTGGGAATGTAAACTGGTGCAGCCACTCTGGAAAACAGTGTGGAGGTTCCTCTAAAAACTACAAATAAAACTCCCCTATGACCCAGTAATAGCACAGCTGGGGATCTACCGAAGGAATACAGTAGTGCTGATGCATAGGGGCATATGATGCATACCCCAATGTTCATAGCAGCACTTTCATCAATAGCCAAATCATGGAAAAATCCTAAATGTCCATCAGCTGATGAATGGATCGAGAAGATGTGGTTTATATATACAATGGAATACTACATGGCAATGAGAAAGAATGAAATCTGGCCATTTGTAGCAACGTGAATGGACCTTGAGGGTGTCATGCTAAGTGAAATAAGTCAGGCGGAGAAGGAAAGATACCATATGTTTTCACTCATAGTTCTAACACGAGAAACCTAACAGAGAACCAACCATGGGGAGGGGCAGGGGGAAATAAGTAGGGAGAGGGAGGGAGGCAAATCATGAGAGACTCTTGAATACTGAAAACACCCTGAGGGCTTAAGAGGGAGGGGGAAAGGGGAAGGGAGGTAATGGTCATGGAGGAGGGCACTTGTGGGGAAGAGCACTGGGTGTTACATGGAAACCAACATCACAATAAACTATGAATTAAAAAATAAATAAATAAAAGAACTTTTCCTTAAAAAAAAAGAGGAGAGATCACAACCAATATCACAGAAATGCAATTATGAGAATATTATGAAAAATTATATGTCAACAAATTGAGCGATCTGAAAGAAATAGACAAATTCTTAGAACATGCAAACTCCCAAAACTGAAACAGGAAGATATAGAAAGCTTTGAACTAACCCATAACCAGCAAAGAAATTGAATCAGTAATCAGAAATCTCCTAACAAACAAGACCAATGGCTTTCCAGGGGAATTCTAGTAGAAATTTAAAGAAAAGTTAATAACCTATCCTTCTGAAATTGTTCCAAAAAATTTAAATGAGAGGAAAACTTCCAAACTTATTGTACTAGGCCAGCATTACCTTGAGTCCAAAACCAGACAAAGATTCCACTAAAAAGGGAATTATAGGTCAATATTCCTGATGAACTTGGATGAAAAACTTCTCAGCAAGATACTAGAAACACAAATTCAGCAGTACATTAAAAAATTATTAACCACAATCAGTGGAATTTATTCCTGGGCTACAGGGGTGGTTCAATTTCCATAAGTCAATCAACATGATACAACAAGTTAATAAAAGGATAAGAACTATAGGATTCTCCCAATTGATGCAGAAAAAGCATGCGACAAAATACAGCACCCATTCTTGATAAAAAACCTAGATAGAACATATCTCAAATCATAAGGGCCATGTATGAAAGACCCACAGCTAATATCTTCAATTGGGGGAAGAAAACTGAGAACCTTTTTCCTACTGTCAGGAATAGGACAAGGATGTCCACTCTTACCACTACTATTTAATATAGTACTGAAAATATTAGCTTCAGTAATCAGACAAGAGAAAGAAATAAACGGCATCTGATTAAGTAAGGAAGAAGTCAAACTTTTATTTACAGATGACATGATACTATATGTAGAAAACCCAAAAACTCCACCAAAAAAGTTGCTAGAACTAATACATGCATTCAGCAAAGTCGCGTGATATAAAAATCAAAGTGCAGAAATCAGTTGTGTTTCTATACACCAATAATGAAGCAGCAGAAAGAAAAATCAAGGAATTGATCCCATTCACACTGCACCAAAAATCATAAGATACCTTGGAATAAGCCCAAAGAGGTAAAATATCAATGAACTATAGAACACTTATGAAAGAAATTGAAGAGGATACTAAGAAATGGAAAAACAGTCCATGCTCATGATCAGAACATTGTTAAAACATCTGTACTATACAAATAATCTACACATTTAATGCAATCTCTATCAAAATACCACTAGCATTTTTCACAGAGCTGACATAAAAAAATCCTAAAATTTTTACAGAGCCACAAATGACCCCCAATAAGCAAAGCAATCCTGAAAAGATCAAAACTGGAGGCATCATGATTCCAGATTTCAATTATATTACAAAACTGTAGTGATCCTGACAGTTTGGTACTGGCACAAAAACAGGCATATAGATCAATAGAACAGAATAGAAAACTCAAAAATGGATGCACAATTATATGGCCAACTAATCCTCATCAAAGGAGGAAAGACTATCCAATGGAAAAAAGAATCTTTTCAACAAATGGTTTTGGGGAAAACTGGACAGAAACAATAAAAAAAATAAAATTGGACCACTTTCTTACATCATACACAAAAATAAATTCAAATTGATTACAGTCCTAAATATAAGACTGGAAACCATTAAGCAAGGGAAACAAAAGCAAAAATGAATTACTGGATTTTCATCAAAATAAAAATCTTCCCCACAGCGAAGAAAATAAAAAAACTAAAAGTGTATGAAATTGGAGAATATATTTTCAGATGAGGCATTTCGTAAAGGGTTAGTATCCAAAATCAATAAAGAACGTATCAAACTCAACACCTCAAAAACATTTTCTGTTAGGAAATGGGAAGATGAACAGACATTTTTCCAAAGAAGATGTACAGATGGTTAACACACACGTGAAAAGATGGTCAATGTCATTCATCATCAGAAAATCCAAATCGTAATTAGATACCACCTAACACCTGTCAAAATGACTAAAAGTAATAACGCAAGAAACAATAAATGTTGGTGAGGATGTGGAGAAAGGGGAAGCCTCTTGCACTGTTGGTGTGAATGCAAACTGATGCAGTCCTCTAGAGAATGCTATGGAATGCTAAAAATAGAACCATGCTATGACCCAGCAATTGCATTACTAGGCATTTATCTAAAAAATACAGGTTTGAAGGGGTACATGCAGTCTGGTGTTTATAGCAGCATTATTAACAATACCAAACTATGGAGAAAGCCCAAATATTCATCACTGATGAATGGATAAAGTCATATACATATATGTATATATATATACACATATATATATGGAAAAAAGAATATATATATATTATCTCTTAAGTTGTATATGATTTTGTTACTTTTATGTCCCATATAATTATTTTACATTTTGAATAATTAAGAAAGGGAAAAGTTGGATGCTAAACTATTTTTATGTGTGCTTTGTAGACTGTCTTTCAAATTGTCCATCTGTTTATAATCAAATAATATCAAAGTTTTGATCATTTTTCCTCTAGAAGTTTTTATTACTTTTGTACATTTGTCTAGTTATTAATTTCGCAACTAGGGTTGCAAGAAATAAAAAATACTCAGATGCTGCGTGCTGTATACAATATAAATCTATTTCTATTGTACAAGTGACTCCGTTGTTTTTTAAAGATCACAGTATTTAAGACAATTGAATCTTGCAGACAGAATGATTAATAGATACCTGCCAAGTTTTGACTGGCTGAGCTAATCTATAGGACTTAGAATCAAGTCATTCCAACATTAAACGACAGAAAGCACCATCCAAAGTCACATATTTTTTCACATATTTTTAATATAGTGTTTGATTTCATGTTTCCATTATGCCTCTGGCAAGATGTGCCATTGGAATGCACAACAAAATTATAACATAGAGAAAGAAAGAATAAATGAAGTTAAGAAAATATTGACCATTCTATTCTAACACTTGCAAAGACCTTTTGTTTGTTTATTTATAGATTAAAATGTTAGAAGGGAAGAAACTGGTAAAGGATTCTTCCTCTCTTCTAACAAGTACTTTTATAAATAAATCAAAGTTGTGTTAGTAGCTAGTAAGAATAGATCTTTCTTTTCTGTTTTGCCCATTAAGGTATTCTAGTTTGAAATAGATGTTGACTCTCTAACGTTCGAGAAATAGAGAGTAGACTTAAACAATTCTGTTAGACTAAAAATGCATATGGGTTTTTCCCAAACTACTTGTGATCAAAATTTTTGATACTTAGTGATTTACACATATAGAAACAAACAGAATTTTAAATAACTTCAACCACTGTTTACTAAATGTTTCTTCAGGAGAAGTAGGTAATATTATTAGGTGCTTATATTTATACATAAATATTTTAAGTGATTTTTATTTTGTGACCTAAGGCTTTTACAACTAGAGGAGATTATAATAAGAAGTGATAAGGTGATGCAATATGCCAAGTCAAATTCCCAACAACAATGAATATATTTCAGGAATTGAGTCACTCTTTGATGTCATCCATTCCAACTCTTTCATTTTGCCAACTTGAAAAATGAGGTCCCAAACAAACAAAAGCAAAGAAAGAACTTTTTAGAATCACATATAGACAAAACAAGATCAAGACCCTTGCTCTCCTCATTCTTCATCTAGAATTCTTACAACATGATGTAAGTTGTAAGAATATACTGTATACAGAATATGCTGTATAGTTTTAGCCACTTCAAGTGCTATGTAATATCTGGCAATTTAGAGTATCTAAAATTAGAAGATGCGTGTCAGTAATAATTTTTATCTAAACAGGCACAACATTTACTAGCTATTCTGTATATAAATATGTATATATGTGTGTGTGTGTATGTGTGATACACACACACATATATATACATATATACATATATATATATGAACTTAGATTTCAAAAGTGTGTGTGTGTGTGTGTGTGTAAAGCTCAAATGCAAATGCAGAAAGTTTTCTGTAACCTAATGGCAGAAAATACAAAACTGTCCTTTAAAAATTTTGGCAATGGAGAATTTTGAGAAAACATATCATATTTAAAATAAATTGAAATTCAACAGTTATATTTCAAACAATTAGATTTTAATTGTATTTTTAAAATCTGCTGAGGACTGAAACATTAAAAAAAAAAACACAACTATACTCTTCTGGAGGGAAAAATGCCCCCAATGAGCAGGAGAAAATGGTGAATTAAGGAGGGAATTTGTGCTGTAGCATATAGAATGCCTTCTGCTAAATTCTCTGAATTGTTTCCTCTCGCCCTCCAGCCCAATAAATTAATTATTGTAAAATCAAGGTCAGTTTCTCATACCAACAGTATTCCCACAGCATCCATCCACTCATAGTACCTTTGTTCCAAAGCCACATTATTGGTTTAATGGAATAAAATAGTATTATCACGCAAAGAAATGTGAAGTAACATATGCATCAGTGTTATCTATGAATTATTGCACGAAACTTCTCTAGTTATGACAAAGTTGGAAAAATATTTGTGGATCATTTGCTACACATCTCACAACAGTGGAAAATTCTGTCAATGTACTGTTAAAAATTGATGCTGGCATTACAAGAGAGCCCTGAGTGGCTTTCAGTATGAAAGCTAATACATTTTATATTAGCATTTCTGCTTAGAAAAATCTCTAACTAGGCTGCCAAAGGGGTTAATAAATTTGAGTGAGAAAACACATTTGTTATTTTTTTCATATGCAGCCTTATGATTATACTGTTTAATATTTATTAACAGAGTCAATAAAATTTTTTGAAATTGTTTGTACCATGACCTAAAAAGTTGCTCTCTCAAATGTTTTGACTATGCAGATGCTGAATGCCTTGAGCAATTAAATTATAAAGTTTCTGGTTATATACTTTGATAAATATCTTCTGTTAATAATCCAGAAAGTCCACCTTGATCTCTTTCAGGCTAGAACATAGATTTCCCCTTTTTAAATACATAATTAACTAGATCTATAGTCTCTGAAGGATACAATTTTGAAATACATAGTTTGATAAAAAACAGAACACGATGACTTTTTGCATAAAGAACTCATTATTTTCATATAATTTTAATTAGGTCTTAAAGAACAGGCATGGGATTTAAGAAAAACAAATGATATAAAATTAAATACATTCCATGTACCAGGCAATAGTATTATAAATACTATTAAGCTTTAGTATGATTTTCCTTAAGATAGATATTATAGTCACTTTTTTAGATAAGAAATAAACTCACAGTTTGAGTAACTTATCTGAGCTACTGTAGTTTCTACATTAGTAAAATGTTGTTTATATTTCAAAATACATCACTGGTCATCACTTTAGACTGGGGCACAAACTCTGCATACTTGGCCCAGGATCTATTCTTCTAAAAGAGACTGAGTCCTCCACAGTAATTATTCTGCTTTTGCCAGTTAATATTAGTACGAGCATTAAGCAGTGCACTTGCTGCCATGAGCACAGGGTGATGTATGGAAGTGTTGAATTACTATATTGTAGACATAAAACATAACACTGTATGTTAACTAGCTGGAATTAAAATACAAAAAAAAAAATTAAGAAAAGTGCATGTGGCCTGAACCATTTATTTTCTATTATTCTTAGATGCTCTGAAGTTTTTTATTACCTGAATCCCAAACTCTTCCATTGTACTTTCAAGAATTATTCATGCCAAGAAACCCTCCCAGTATTTTTAATCTCCTGGCTAGAAGTTATCTCCACTTTCATCTTTCTTTGCATGACTCATTATTGAGAACACCCCCCACCCCAGGTGTAGCTGTTCAAACATGTTTTTGAGTCATTAATTATTGCAGACTTTTGGGTCTTTTGTCAATGTCCCCATTATCTTGTGCAGATAGTTCAGAGATCATTGCTAATCCCTCAAGTAAAAAAAAAAACAAAAAACTTATTGCCATTGGTTTGAATGTTCATGTCCTCCAAAGTTAAATGTTGAAATCCTAATCTCCAAAGGTGATGGTGATGGTATTAGTAGGTGGGGCCTTTAGGAGATGATTAGGTAATGGGATTAATGCTCTTATAAAGGAGATCTCGCAGACCTCCCTAGCCAGGCCCACCATGTAAGAAGTAAGAATTCTATAGTAAGTAATTCTACAGTAAGAAGTCCATAGCCCGAAAGAGGGCCTTCATCAGAATCTAACCATCCTAGTACCCTTTCCAGACTGCTTAGCTTTCAGTTAGTGAAAAATAGAGGTCTGTTGTTTCTATGCTACCCAGTCTGTATTATTTTGTTCTGGTATCCTGAACGGACTAAGACATGCCACGTTCTCCTCACATCCTTGTGGTTGCTCTTCATTGATTTCTGCTACCAACACTTCATCGCATGTTGGCATATAACTTGTTCTCTCTTTAAACTCCACCAAGCCCTGTGTGATACTGTGCAACCACCATGACCAGCCAAACATTTCATGAGTCACTCTGTCCGGTGAAGTCCTTAGCCTGTTCATAACAAATCAGCCACATCCCCACTAATATCTGCAACTCTGTTGACACATTAAATCAATCCAAAATCACAATCTTTCATTCAATTATCTAACTCTGAGTCAATCTTTGGCCACTCTGTTTACTCATTTCATTGTGCTCTCTTTTCAGTATTTTCAAAATATGTAGTCCATTTTCTACATTTTTTACATTCTATTAATATTATTTTAAATTATCCTATTATTTTTAATATTCTTATAATCCAGCTCAGATCGTTAATTTACAAAAATACTTTGCTGACCTAAATTTTATCAAATCTTGTTGGAAAAATCCCAATATTGAATGAATTCAGTTCTGAATATTACCTACACTGGCCCTTCAGCAAACTAGCAGTTCTGAAAAAAAACCATGCCAAGACATAAATTGTTTCCACCATAAATTTACAACAAACAAATAATAGGGGACCATCAGACTTATCTTTCTAACTGTTCTCCACGTCTATGAATCAAATTTAACATTTTCTTTCATTCTGAAACTTCTAAATCTCCCCATTATTCTAAGATTACCTTGCTTTACAGAGAAAAGAACAGTTATCAGATGATAAATAACTCCTTTATTATATAGTTACTCAACACAAGGTACTAATTGTATCTAGCGGTGAGTTTATCCAAACTGTCATCCCCAGAAACAGAACCTGGGCAGCATCAGTAGCTTTGTGCAGGGGCGAGTAGGAAGACGCTACCCAATTTTGAGAGCTTTGGAAAAATGGACCCTCCAACAAATACGCATGCTCAAAGAAAAATACTTCTCATGAGGGAGAACATAAGAAATTGAATTTTAAATGATTTCAAGTACTGGGAAAGTAAGTTATAGGCTTTCAGTTGTGGGTAAGTACAAAAACAAAATACTTGTAGAGTCAGCAGTAATCAAATAGCAGTGTGGTGGTCAGAGTACTTAAAGATCTCAGGGATATCCATTAAATACTCATTTTCAAAAGAACAGAAATCTACTCTCCATGCAACATTCAAATTTAGCAAGGCAGAAACCTGCGATGAAAGAAAAGAGATTAATTTAGAAGATGGAGGGATAGAAAGAAAGCAGATGATAGAAAGTACAGTGATAGTAAAATAAGACATATAAATTTGAGAGCACCGTATAGAAAGGCAGCACCTACAGAGCTTCAGAAATATCTGGGAATAAGGAAACACAGAGAGAGCAACAAAAATGTTCTGAATGAGAATACAGCTAATAGATCTTGAGGCTACACAGAAAGGTCACATTTTGAATGGATTGTGCTAATAATAGCTGAAACATTGAAACATTAAAATTGTGAAATATTGGAAAATTCCTTGACTTTCCCACCCCATTCACAAAAAATTAATAGTGTTCAAATATGGAGAACAAAAAGGATTTATTCAGAGTTATCCTGAGAAAATATAAAATTGACTCAAATTTTCTTCAAGATAAAATAGATACATTAGAAAAATAGGGACTACAAATCTTATGAAAGAATTATCTAGTACTTTTAACTTAAGATAAATTAATAAAGCTATATAGGCCTCAAAAGAATAAAAAATTCAGAAATAGGATAACTTGAAAATGAGATATCTAGATAATGAAAAAATGAAAAGAGACAAAAATGAGGAAATATAAACAAAAATTAAAAAAACATTTTGGGGGCCGCCTGGGTGGCTCAGTTGGTTAAGCACGGGACTTCAGCTCAGGTCAAGATCTCAGGGTATGTGAGTTCGAGCCCTGCGTCGGGCTCTGTGCTGACAGCTCAGACCCTGGAGCCTGCTTTGAATTCTGTGTCTCCCTCTCACTGCTCTGCCCCCATTCATGCTGTCTCTCTTTCTCTCTTTCAAAAATAAATAAAACATTAAAAAACAAAGACAAAACCATTTTGGAAATGAAGGCTAAATTAGGGGGAATAAATACAGGCACAGTGGACACCACACACACACACAAAACACAGTAAATAAACTAGAGAATGGAAATTAAAAAATCTTATTAAAATTTAAAATGGAAAAATGATTAGAAAGGAAGTGAAAAATACAAAGCACAATTAAAGAAGATACAATGTACATATTTGGGATCACAGAAAACTAAAATCAACTTAAGAGTTTATAGAGTATTTCTTGAATTATTTGATTGAATTAAGAATTTTAATTTAGTGACTGCTCTTTTCACACATGGACTGATTCTACATTAATGATAACTGGTTTATTTTGAAGCGTAGCATTTTCTTAGAATATGTACCTGTCCAAGTTATTTTTTCCTTAGTTTTTAAGTAGTTATCATCTCTATGGAAACTGTAATAACATTTGGTTATGTCTAAATGTATAGAACCAAATTCTTCATAAGAATGAGATCAGCTTTCTCCAAAATAGTCAGTTAAAATCTGAGATCATATGTTTAGTTTTGAACAATCTGTTGTCTTATACTTTCATGATCTTATTCAAACAGTTGCACTTTTTAAAGGAATTTGGTCATTTCACATGAATGAGGAAAAATCATCTCCATACTTGCTTTTTAATTACTTTGTTCAATTTGCTGAGCCTGCTTTTCTTTCTTTGTTTTCTAATTATGACAGAGAATCTGAAACAGATGCAGAAGCATGACCTACTTCAAAAATCAGCAGCCAGGACTGTAAGCTTTGTGGAGTAATGTCAACACTAAGGAATTATCAATCCAAGTGAATTCCAATATGCAATTGTAGTCATTAGTATGGATTGGGAGAAACTTTCAAGCATTTAACCTTATTTATAGAATGGTCTAATACTTATAAATGGTAATGGGGAGAGGGTGGAGTAGAAAGATAAGGATAGACTCTAATACTAAGGTCCTTAGGGCTTCAATCTGAATTTCAGAATTACTGTCAAATAAATATTTATTAGTGCCCTTCCTCTCACATGTAGACAATAACTATAAATACAGATGACTGGTTAAAAATTAAGTGTTAAACTGGAATTAGATATTGAAACTGAGTACCAATATTTTCTTTAGTAAATCTCCCTTGGATTATTATTCTGTGTATAGAATGCATTTTTCTGTGTATATTAAAACTTTTTAAATGATCACTGAAACTGTATCTCCTGACCTACAGAATATATAAAATGTATGTTCTTAGGTCCTTGTGATAGATGCAAATTAAAAATGAGAAATGCAAATTGAAATTCCTATGAATGCATCATTTTGCAAAATGAGCTTACAAATTCCATATTTTATGCAACCCCCCCCAAAAGACAAAAACAAAAACAAATGCTTACCAAGCTAAATGATTCTGAAACAGTTTATCAGCTGAATGATGTCAGTCAGCAATTAGGAACAGTCAAGCTTTGCAGAAAGCAACCAGATATTTAAATGAAAAGTACTGTACAAATATTATAAGAAAAAGGAAAATGTCTATGTTCTATATGTCCGAATGGAAAAATAAGAGTGAAAATTCTGAAGTAATAATATCACAACACACTTTAAATTTTGTAACAGTAAAATAGTATTATGCATCTTTAAAATTTGCATTTTTATTTTACTTTATTATTTTGAGAGAGAGAGAGAGAGGATGAATGAATGTGTGCATGAGCAGCCAGGGAAGGGGAGAGAGAGAGGGGGAGAGAGAGAACTCCAAGTAGGATAGATTTCACAAACTGTGAGATCATGACCTGAGCCAAAATCAAGTATCACGTGCTTGACTGACTGAGCCACCCAAGTGCCCCAATTTTGCATTTTTAAAGCTTAGAATAATAGTATAATCAGAACATTGATGTTATTCCAGTTCCAACACATTCATTTACAATTTACTTTATGTGTCTAGACCTAAGTTTCTTCATATATAAGAGAATTCCTATGAGAATGAAATACAGTAATCAATGTAAAATAATAGGCAGATCAAATGGCACTGTAGCTACATATAATAGGTGCTCAGTAAATATTGGTTTGCTTTTCTTGTGTTTCTGTATTATAATCTATTTTTTTCAAAGTCTGAGGAAAATAAAAATCATAACTACATCTACCACTTCAACAGTGATGATCTTCACAGTCAACTCTGTCTCTTCTATCTCCATTTTTAGATTAGACCATAAGTTAATAAAATAATGCCTATTGCAACCATAAAATACCAAAGGAACACAGATACGAACAAGGTAACACTAACTTTGAATTTGTCCTAGTTATGTTCACAGAAGTTGCTGTGGCAGGTAGGCACAAAATAACAGTTTAACACAACAGAAGTTTATTTCTTTTTCACTATCCCAACTGTCAGTGGCAAGATAGTTGGCACTATGCTTCATCGTCGTTTAGATAGTCATTGACTCAGGAGATAGAGACTGCTTGTTTTACATCTGGCTACCAAGATTTCCCTGAGAGCAACACTCAGTTCAGCAAGGAGCAGGCACTACAAAGAAAGGGAGGATGAGGTAATATGGCTATTTTGTTAGAACTGGTGAGAGGCATGCAACGTTCCTTCATAATTCACTGGCTGGGGCTCAGTCATTTGGCCGTAACTAAGATCAAGGGAGGCTGGAAGAAAAAGGGAAACTTTTTTCTGAACTTGTGCCTAAAAAATAGTAAGAATTAAACATGTAGATATTAAAAAAAATCTTTTAATATGGTTATGTGTGTGACATAATTATTAAAATCTTATATGTATGATAAAAATGTGTTTAGAAATATATATATTCATCACAAAATGAGGAGTATTCATCAATGCATATTAATCATAGTGAGTATGCAGTGTTCGATTTAAAAGAAAGACAGATCCATATTCTGGATTGCACATGTGTATATAACAGATGTAGAAGAAAATTAATAACCTCTCTAGTCGGTGTCAGAGATAAATGCAGTACCTTGTATCATCAGTGACACTTGTTGGGGTGGGGAAGATGGGATAGAAATATTAGACCCAAAATAGGAATTTTACAAGTCTTGGAATTAGATGTCTTAATTCAACTATAAGCACATTTTCAAAATTCCTAGGTTTGCAATACTCAGCTAAGAAACAAAAGGGATACTTTCAAGAAGAAAGTTACTCTATTTTGAAAATAAAATCTATCTTCATCAGCTTTATCTGATATGCTTAAACATTTCACGTATCAACTTAAAATTAGCTGTGTACAAAGGGTTGCAAGATTATTTTCTGTATATAATCATTTGACTCCAAAAAGAATTAATTTGAACATAAAATACAAAATTAATGTTTCTGATGAGCCAATATTCTCTATTAATCTAATATTAATAAGACTCATTTGAGATCTTCTGTTGGTTAATGTTAAAACTCCCACGATGTAAGACAGTGGGGTGCTTTGGTAGATCAGTCAGTTAAGCCCCTGATTTCGGCTCAGGCCATGATCTCACAGATGGTTGTTGGATTCAAGCCCCACACTGGGCTCTGTTGACAGCTCAGAGCCGGGAGTCGGCTATGGATTCTGGGTCTCCCTCTCTCTATCCTTCCTTTGCTCACACTGTCTCTCTCTGTCTTTCAAAAAAAATGAATAAGTGTTTCAAAAAAGAATTTAAAAAAGGCAAGCCAATAAAGAGGCATAACATGACTTAAGCCTTAATACGAATTAAGGAAATGATAGTCATTATTTAAAACAGAGAAAAAAAATATGGGTTATTGTAGTAAATGTTTTTAGATTCTTTAATGAATGTAAAAGGAAACAATGCTATATCTGTAAATTTCTATTATTATATTCACTTATTTACTCACATTTTTCCCAGTTTTATCCCGTGCCTTGGTGCTTGGTAGATTTTCAAATTGGGATTTATAGGGCAATAGGTTTTGTCTCTTGGCCATGGAAGTGAATGATAACCACTAATTCCAGAAGTTAGTTTTTGTCATAAATAATTAGTACAATATGAAATTGTTTAGTAGGTTAAAATTAAGAAGTTATATTTTCAAAATGTCAATTTCACTCAGTCAGTGACATCAGTAACAATAATTTTCTGAATATGTTTAAATGATATTACAGTATTAAGTACTTTATATTTTTAGACAATAGATATTGTAAAAAGCCTCCAATTAAAGATTCTCAGTGAAGGGTACTTTATTTCCTACAGAGAGCTTCAAATATCAAAAAGATGGGAGTATGTTAGTATGTTAAATTACTATACTGAATTTCAGAAAAGTTTATACCTTTATTTTCTTAACTCTACTAAAGTGTTTGGGATATTTGCAGTCAATTCTTGTTAAGTAAAAGTTTATGCTGATCAATATGGGTGTTTTTAAATCAAATTTTAATGCATAAGTTAAATGTCTCGACCATGTGATGCTGCCATTATTTCATCTGGGTTTCAAAAATATTAATGAATTGTAGAGTTTTGCAATAAATTTTGGAAGATAGAGAATTTTTGATCAAATACATAAAAATTTTGTTCATCAGGTTTAATATTTCAAACTGATGATCTGACACCTAGTGTTAATTTTGCATACTGCTAAATATTTCACAAGTCTATTGGGAGAAACTCCATTTTAAAACTCCATTTAATTTCTTTATTATCTTGTAAGACTTATTTAGGTTTCAATATAGTTGCAGGTTAGATAGAGCTTACACTTTGGTGTTCAAATTTTAAAATAGGGCTTGAAGTCATGAAACTGGGTCCTAGCTGTGCAGCTGACTAGGTCCTATGACACTGTGCAAGTAATTTTCCTCTTTGTGTCTGTCAGAGTGACTTTACTGATAAAAAGGAGAGTGATTGAATATCTTATTTATCTCTATCTTCTTTCTAATTCTAGCGCCATAGGAGATATATTTTTAAAGCAATGGATTCCTGTATGTCAACTCTATTATGAAGCTTGAAATACATTCAATCAGTAAACTAGAAAATAAAACAGTAATTAGTGAAAAAATAATAAATGATGATTTTCATAGACCATCCTACAGTCATGATTACTCTTTTGGCATTAATGTGGTTTTAGTCCAAGTTTGGGAGATTCATCAACATGCATTCTTAGTTCTTTTTTTTTTTTTTTTTAATTTATTACTGAGAGTCAGAGAGAGACAGTACGAGCTGGGGAGAGTCAGAGAGAAAGAGGGAGACACAGAATCTGAAGCAGACTCCAGGTTCTGAGCTAGCTGTCAGCACAGAATCCCATGCAGGGCTCAAAACCATGAACCCTGAGATCATGACCTGAGCCGAAGCCAGATTCTTAACCGACTGAGCCACCCAGGCGCTCCACATTTTTAGTTCAAATCACCTGATACTAAGTGTTATCTTGTTTAATAAACTGCCTAAACCTCACTCAGCATCCTTCTGGCAGATTCTGTTAGTGATTCTGAATCCCCAATCTTTAAGATAGATAGATGATAGATAGATAGATAGATTGATAGATAGATAGATAGATAAATTACATATGTGTGCTGAATAAATGTATATCTCTTTCTATTTATCTATCTAAATAAAGTTGGCTATTTGAAGAAATTAAAAAATTAATAAAACTTTAGCTTAACTACCAGAAAAAAAAAGAATAGCCTCAAATAATTAAAATCATGACTAAAAGAGGGTATGTTATTACTGATGTTACAGAAATAAAAAGAATTATGTGGAAAAATTATGAATAATATGTGTGTGCATGTACAGACATCACATGCCAATATTTGCAGTAAGTCCTTGTCATGTGAAAAATATATACCAATAGTTATTTCTGATTCAGTTATCAAGCATCCATTCCTGTTCCTTGGTACCACACACATACACAAAAAAGATACCATATCTTGATCGGCAAGATGAAGATAAAATAATTCCATATTTTTACAGGGTCAGCAAGTGCCAACACTGGTTGGCTGATATTTCTGTTCCCCAATCTAAATATATATAAGAATCCCTTGGGTTTGAGGAACAAAATAACAAATTTAGAGAAACTCTCAGATTTACTGTCAGAATTTCTGGGAGGGAGGACTTAAGTATTCTAATTTAACACTAAATGCAGGTATTTGTTACACAGTCAGAAAAGATATATTCCTAGAGGAGAAGTCTTTGAACTACTGCGTAAGTGTAAGGTTACTGGTAACAGTTTTAATTCTGAGTTTCAGTTTCCAGGCTTTGATACTATAAAACACTAATCACAGAGTACCCACTCAATTAAATATATATATCATCTACCTATTGAAAATGTACTAAGTGCATATAAACAGAAGCAAATTATATATTAAATATAGTTCATTTAAAGGCTATATATACAATTAACTCATGCAGTTTTAAATTTAAAATTAGAAATTAAAAGGTATGTTGGACACAAATCTCTAATCCTATAGGCAGAGAGATACAGAATGAGGGAAAGGGAGAAGAGAAAGGGAGGAGAAAATGAATTATATTGGAGAAAATACACACTTTATCTTTAGTGTCACCATTTTGCTCACATGGGTCCTCATGCAATGCAGATGCCATTTTAATTTCGTTTTTTATTTTGATGATTATATTCTAGTAGCTTAATATAAAATTCCTCCTCTCCCAAAAAACTTTCATTTTCAAGCTATTGCTTTTACCTATATAGTTTTCAATATACCTACATTTTTATATTAAAATTTTCTGTAGCATATAGATAAATAATTACAGCTATTTGTACCTCTCTGAATAAAATGATAGAACTGATAATTAAATAGTAAAATAATATATAGACTCTCATGAGAATTTATGGCCACAAATGCATAGATTTTTAAAAAAATAATTTTCAAGTACATCAGATAATTGAATGGTCCTCTAGTTTTACATGGTGAGAAATAAACTTTTTGTCATTTTAATGTAGAATATTTTTGGCATTTTTGTGAGTGAAAAGAAGAAAGAGGAACTGAGGCTACTGTATATAGAGGTTGATCTCACAGTAGAGTCCCCCAATGTAATTATTCAGATTACAAAAATTGTTCCCTCATGAAAGCAGGAGACAGCTCAGATTGAGAATCACAACTAATGTGAACACTGTAGAAGAAGTCTAATCTATTGTTTCATTACAATAAAGAAAAGAGTTTCAACACCCTTTGACTTATGGATATATTAATTTGAAAATATCACTTCCAAAATTTTATGATCTTCCTTACCCCCTGTATTCTATTTTCCAATCTGCCCATTCTCCTTACTCTGTGCTCATAATGCTCCACTCTCAATTAAAAGTAACCATAATTTGTAGTAGGCACAAGCGTCTTTGTAAAATATCCATTTATTGATCAGTTATAAAAAAATAATGAGATTTATTGTTATTGTTGGAAAGGGGTCATATCTGAAATTATAGGATTCTCCAGAATTGCCATATTTTGCTGGAAATCTGGTTAAATTTTATTACTTATATTCAGTGACATTTAAAAAATATTTATAATTTGTATCATATCTCCTTCCCACAGTTTGGAATTTGGTAAAGGATATTTCAGACATCACAGTAACTTTTCTTTAAAATAAAATGCTAACTGGGAAAATGATGGATATTCATCTCAAAGCCAAGTCAGGATTGTGGGATGATGGCTTGAATAACCAAAGGATGTGATTCTCATGAGATTGATAGATTTGTTTGGGTTTAGAATGCCCTTGGCCTGATATTGACCTTAACTTGTTTGGAAAATGAAGATGTGTTGAAATACACAAAATAGGTGTTGCTTATGAGAGTTAATAATTAACAG
This sequence comes from Helogale parvula, assembly GCA_004023845.1. NCBI lineage: Eukaryota > Metazoa > Chordata > Mammalia > Carnivora > Herpestidae > Helogale > Helogale parvula. The sequence goes on along the minus strand of PJEM01005710.1, from coordinate 45,943 downwards.
TTCATATGATTATACATTTCGTAGGTTTTCCAAGGGTTAGTTTGTAGTATTTTTAAATCGTTATTTCAATAAGTTTTTCTATTACTTATATCATAGTTTTCTGATAAAATAATCTAACAAGTTTAATACAACTTGATTCCTTATCATAATGGATAGACCTCATATTTATTTAATAATATGTAAATTATTATGCATCTATTATTAAAATGTTATAGTCTTGAGATAGCATAAATATCATCGCCCTGTCCTTTTGAGATCAATAATGGATCATCATTAAATTTTATATCAAATAAATAAGATGCCATTTCATGAATTAGTGAAAACACAATAAATACATGAACATTGCTTAGTTACTTATTAAGAACCTGATAAAGTGTAATGACTATATGGTAAAAAATATTGAAGTAAAACATTTGTTCTTTTCCCCCTAAATATTTGTCTTAATTCATGCCCATATTAATGACTAATTCATAAGGAAATAATTATCATACATCTACTTTATAAAATTCTGGTAATTTGAAATGTATTTATATTGACTTTCAGTTAAAAGCCAGGTTGAAGGTATAGGATTTGACACATGGTTCCTTACAGTTTTCCTCTTTCCTCTTCCACCTTCGTATTCTCTTCTATGCATCCTTAACAAAAAGGCTAAATCAGAGGAGGAGTTAAGATGGCAGAGAAGTAGGGAGACCCTAGGCTTGCCTTGTCCCTTGAACACCACTAGATAAAGATCAAATCATTTTGAGCACCCGGGAAATTGATCTGAGGCCTGAGAGAGCCAAAGTTTACAACTAGAGGTGAACAAAAGCCACATTGTAGAAGGTAGGAGCTGTGGAGAGTTGATTTGATGGAGAGAAGAGCTTCAGGTACTTGTCACAGGCAGGGGGCCCTGAACACAGAGAGGAGAGTGAGAGAAAGAGAAAGAGTAAAAGCACCTATAGGGAATTTCACAAGAAAAACTCTTCCTCAAAACCACTGACTGGGAAAAGCAGAGGGCTGAATACAAGTTCTTATAAACTGTGGAACACAGGGTCTGAAGTTTTGGAGGTCTATAAAACCGCCAGGGATGCATCTGAAGGGCTTAGCAATGTTCCTTTGGGAAAGGAAGGCAAAGACCTGGGAGCCAGCAACATGGACTAGGTCACACAAGGAGAAACAGTTCCCTTGTTTGGAGGCGGCATGGCCTCTCCAGGGGCAAAACGCTCCGTAGGTACCATTTAGCTACCCCGCTCACTAAAACAGCAACAGGGATGCTGCCTGAGAGTGGTGAGTCTTGGTGCCAGTTTTCTGCTGTGCTTCACCATAAATTCTGAAATGCTGTGTGGTTACGCAACCAAGTTCTGGAACAACCCAGCACAGGCCACAGTGCAGCGAGACCCTCCCCCAGATAATCAGTGCAGATCCACACAACACATATCTCTAAACCTTAGAGTTCTGAAACCCAGCTGTAAACCTGAGATAAAACACAGGAGTGCTATGCCACCCGGCAGGTGTGCAGCATAGATGCAGGCACAGTGAAGGTGAGTTTCTGGCAGAAGCCAGGGACACAAGAGAAATGATTGTTTGCTCTTCTGTTAGGGCTTCCTGAAGAGCGGCAGACATAAGATCCCCATTCCCTGGACAAGAGAGTGGGGCAACACCATTCACCATTCCCTCCCATCTATCAGCATTGAGGGACTTGAGTGAGGAAAGCCATGCCACCAAATGAAGGTAAGAGCTGCTTACACCAAGCCCCACCACCCTGAACGCTGCAAGTGCATCCACACCAGGGCAAGTCTACCTGAGAATCAGTCAGCAGGCTACCCCCAGAAGACCAGCATAAACTCCTTACACACACCAGGTCTACTGATCATAGAATGGTACAAAGCTTGAACTATAGGAGAAATAGAATCTAGCTTCCTTTGTTTTTCTTTATCCCCTTGGGATACAGAAAAAAATTTTTTTTACTGTTTGGAATTTTTAATTTATTATTTTTTTGGCCTTGACAATATGATAAGATGGAGAAATTCATTCCAAGAGAAAGAACAGGAAGAAATGACAGCCAGGGATTTAATCAATACAGATACAACTAAGATGTCTTAACTAGAATTTAGAACAACAATTATAAGGATACTAGCAAGGCTTGAAAAAAGCATAGAAGACACTACGGAATCTTACTTCAGAGATAAAACAACTAAAAACTAGTCAGGCCAAAATTAAAAATGGTATAAATAAGATGCAAATCCAAATAATGGCATGACAACAAGTATGGATGGATGAAGTAGAGGAATGAATCAGTGAAATAGAAGATAAAATATGAAAAATAATGAAGCTGAAAAGAAGAGGGAAAGAAAAATTTTGGGTCACAAATGTAGACTTAGGGAATTTAAAAAATCCTTAAAACATCATAACATTCATGTCACAGAAGTTCCAGAAGATGAAGAGAGAGGAAAAGGAGCAGAAGTTTTATCTGAGCAAATTACTGCTGAAAACTTCCTAGCCTGGAGAAGAAAATAGACATCAAAATCCAAGAAGCACAGGGAACTCCCATTAAATTCAACAAAAGCCAGATATCACCAGATGTATAATAGTCAAATTCACAAAACACACAGACAAGGACAGAATCTTGAAAGCACCAAGGGAAAAAAGTCTTAACCTACAAGGGAAGACTGATCAGGTTTGCAGCAGATCTATCCACAGAAACTTGACAGACCAGAAGGGAGTGGCATGATACATTCAACGTGCTAAATGGGAAAAATACTGAGCCAAGAATATTACATCCAGGAAGGCTGACATTCAAAATAGGATAGGGAAACAATTTCCTAGACAAAGAAAAACTAACACAGTTTGTACCACTAAACCAGCCCTGCAAGATATATTAAAGGGGATTCTTTTAGTGGGGAAACAAAGGACCAAAACCAACAAAGTCTAGGGGGAAAAAAACCCAGAAAACATCACCAGAAACACCAACATTACAGATAGCTCTATGGTACTAAATTCATATCTTATCAATAATCATTCTGAATGTAAATGGGCTAAATGCTCCAATCAAAAGACATGGGGTACCAGAAAGGACAAAAAAAAAAAAAAAACAGAAAACGAAAACAAAAAACCCCAAGACCCATGTATAAGCTGCATACAAGAGGCTCCTTTTAGATCTAAAGAAATCTTTGGCTGGAAAGTGAAGGGATAGAAAACCATCTACTATGCTACTGGACATCAAAAGAAGCCAGAATAGCCTTGCTTATATAAGACATACTAAATTTTAAATCAAAGACTATAACAAGGCATAAAAAAAGGGATTATATATGATAAAGATACAACAGTTGTAAATATTTATGCCCCCAACTTGAAAGAACCAAAATATATAGATCAATTAATATCAAATATAAAGAAACTCGCTGCTAATAATAAAATAATAGTGTGGGACATTAATACTTCACGTACAGCAATCAACAGATCATCTAAGCAGACAATCAACAAGAAAATAATGGCTTTAAATGACATACTGGATCAGATGAAATTAAAATACATATTCAGAACATTTAATCCTAAAGCAGAATGCACAATTCTTTTCAAGTGCACATGAAACATTTTCCAGAATAAATTACATACTGGTTTACAAATAAGTCCTCAACCAGTACAAAAAGATTGAGATCATACCACGCATATTTTTAGGCCACTTGATGTCAGCCACAAGAAAAAATTGATAAGACCACAAATACATGGAGGGTAAAGAGCTTCCTACTAAATAATTCATAGATTAACCAGGAGAGTAAATACAAAATTAAAACATACATGGAAGCAGTGGAAATTAAGAACATGACAGTCAAAAGACTTTGGGGTGCAGCAAAGGCAGTCTCACGATGGAAATGTATTGCATTGCAGGCCTAAATCAAGTAGTAAGGAAAGTCTCCAGGGCATGACCTAACCTTACACTTAAAGGACCTAGAAAGGGAACAGCAAATAAAGCGTAAAGCCAACAGATGAAGGGAAATAAAGATTAAAGTAGAAATAAATGGTAGGAAAACAACAACAAATAGTAGGATAGATCAATAAAACTAAGAGCTGGTTATTTTAAAGAATTAATAAAATTAATAAGGTCTTAGCCAGACTTATCAAAAAGAAAAGAGAAAGGGCCCAAACAGATAAAGTCATGAATGAATGAGGAGAGAGAACAACCAACACAGCAGAAATACAATCAATTATGAGAATATTATGAAGAATTATGTGCTAACAAACTGAGCAATCTGGAAGAACTGGACAAATTTATAAAAACATGCAAACTACCAAAACCGAAACAAGAAGAAATAGAGAATTTGAGCAGACCCATAACCACCAAAGAAACTGAACCAGTAATAAAAAAATCTCCCAACAAGCAAAAGACCAGAGCCAAATGGCTTCCCAGGGGAATTCTAGCAGATATTTAAAGAAGAATTAATATCTATTCTTCTGAGATGGTTAAAAAAAATAGAAATGGAAGAAAAACTTCCAAACTCATACTATGAGGCCAGCATTAACTTGATTCGAAAACCAGATAAACACTTCAGATACCCCCCTCTCTGCCCTTCCCCCGCTCATGTTCTCACTCTCAAAAATAAACAAACATTAAAAAATAATTTAAAAAAGGGGTGCCTGAGCGGCTCAGTTGGTTAAGCATCCAACTTTGACTCAGATCAAGCTCGCTCACGCTCTCTTTCTCTCCCCCCCCATAAATAAATAAATGTTAAAAAAAACAAACAAAAAATAAAAAAACCAAAGATCTCACTAAAAAAGAATTCTCTCCAATATCCCTGATGATGATGGATAGAAAAATTGTCAACTAGATACTAACAATGCAAATCAAACAGCACATTAAAATAATTATTCACCATGATCAAGTGGGATTTATTACTGGGCTACAATGCTGGATAATAACCTTATTATTTCCTCAATAGATACAGAAAAAAGTATTCAACAAAATACAGCATCCTTTCCTGATAAAAACCCTCCATAAAGTAGGGGTATATGGAATATACTGCAATATCATAAATGCCATATATGAAAGACCCTCAGCTAATATCCTCCTCAATGAGAGCTTTTCCTCTATAGTAAGGAACAAGACAGGGATGTCCACTCTCACCATTACTATTTAACTTAGCACTGGAAGTCTTAGCCTCAGCAATCAGATAACGAAAAGAAATAAAAGACATCCAAGTGGTAAAAAGAAGTCAAACTTTCACTACTTTCAGATAACATGATATTCTATATGGAAAACCTGGAAGACTTCACCAAAAAGTTACTAGAACTTATACATGAATTCAGTAAAGTCACAGGATATGTAATCAACATGCAGAAATCTGTTGCATTTCTATACACCAATAATGAAGCTGCAGAAAATGGGAATTGATCCCATTTACAACTGTACCTACAACCATAAGATACCTAGGATTAATCGTAACCAAAGATGTAAAATATCTACACTCTGAAAACTGTAGAATACTTATGAAAGAAATTGAAAATGACACAAATGGAAAAAAATTTTCCATGCTCATGTATTGGAAGAATAAACATTGATAAAATGTCTATACTACCCAAAGCAATTTACACATTTAATGTAATGCCTATCAAAATGCCACCAGCATTTTTCACAGAATTAGAACAAACAATCCTAAAATTTGTATGGAACCACAAAAGATGCTGAAGAGCTGAAGCAATCTTGAAAAAGAAAAGAAAAGCTGGAGGCATTGCAATTCCAGACTTCAAGCTTCAGAGTTGTAGTCATCAAGACAGTATGATACATAAACACTGACAAATAGATAAATGGAATAAAATAGAAAACCCAGAAATGGACCCACAACTATATGGTCAACTGAATGAACTTTGACAAAGCAGGAGAGAATATCCATTGGAGAAAAGATAGTCTTTTCAACAAATGGTGTTGAAAAACTGGACAGTAACATGCAGAAGAATGAAACTAGACCACTTTCTTATAACATATACAAAAATAAATTCAAAATGGATGAAAGACATAAAGTGAGAAAGAAAACTTTCACAATTCTAGAGGAGAACACAGGCAGCAACCTCTTTGACCTCAGCCTTAGCAACTTCTTACTTGACACATCTCCAGAAAGCAGGGAAACAAAAGCAAAAATGAACTATTGGGACTTTATCAAAATAAAAAGCTTCCACACAGTAAAGGAAACAATCAATAAAACTAAAAGACAAATGACATATCTGATAAAGGATTGGTGTCTAAAATTTTTAAAAAACTTATCAAACTCAACAACCTAAAATAAATAATCCAGTTAAGAAATAGGCAGAAGTGATGAATAGACATTTTTCCAAAGAAGACATCCAGATGACTAGCAGAAATATGAAAATATGCTCAAAATCACTCACCATTAGGGAAATGCAAATCAAAACCATGATGAGATATCACCTCACAGCTATCAGCGTAACTAAAATTAACACAAATAACAAGTTTTGGTAAGGATGTGGGGAAAAGGGAACTCTCTTACACTGTTGGTGGGAATGCAAACTTGTGTAGCCACTCTGGAGAATAATATGGAGGTTCCTCAAAAAAAATTAAAAATAGAACTATCATATGATCCAGTAATTGCACCACTAGGTATTTACCCAAAGGATACAAAATACAGATTTGAAGGGGTAAATGTACCCCAATGTTTATAGCAGCATTATCAACAAGAGACAAACTACAGAAAGAGCCAAAATTTCCATACATACAATGGAATATTCCTCAGCCATCAAAAGGAATGAAATTTTGCCATTTGCCACAATGTGTTCGGATCTAAAGTGCACTATGCTAAGTGAAATAAGTCAGGCATAGAAATACAAATGCCATATGATTTCATCAATATGTAAAATTTTAGAAACAAAACAGATGAACATATGGTAAGGAAGAAAAAATGGAAAACAAACCATTAGAGACTTACTATAGAGAAAAAACTGAGGGCTGAGTGGGTGGGTGGTGGGCTAATGAGAGGATGGGTATTAAGGGCACTTATTATGCACTGAGTGTTATATGTAAGTGGTGAATCACTGAATTCTACTACCAAAAATACTATTATGCTATAGGTTATTCATATAGAATTTAAAGAAAATTTTGATGAAAAAAATCCAAACAGTAGGGGTAAATCGTGCAAGCTATGTAGCCCAAGACTTAATACACACAGTTTCTCTGCTATTCTAGCCCTTTAGCTATGTGGAAAGGAGGAGTGTGAAAGAATGCAAGTCAAATAGGAGGAGCATAAAGCCAAAGCATGGGAGATCTGGGCTATAATTCCTGTTATAATTCTAGGAACTTGCCAACATTGTTTTGGCATTGTAAAGATGAAAGAAGGGTACAAATAGACAAAGATTTGTTCAGATGATTGCAACCCAGCTTTCCTCAATTCTTACGTGACATGTAAGAGATCCAGAGGTTCTTGAGTAGAAAGTAAACATAGCCGAGATGTAGGAATGAGAGCTGACATTCAAAGGATGGTGTAGTATAGTGAAAAGAACTTGAATTGGAATATTTGGAGTATATTATTTAGTCAAGGACCATATAGAGGACTTAGATAAAAATTTGGTATTGGCTCAGTCGGTTGAGTGTCAGACTTCGGCTCAGATCATGATCTCATGGCTTGTGGGTTGGATCCCCGTGTGGGGCTCTGTGCTGACAGCTCAGAGCCTGGAGCTTGCTTCGGATTCTGTGTTTCCCTCTCTCTCTGCACCTCCCCCATTTATTTCTGTCTCAATAATAAATAAACATTAAGAAAATTAGAAAAAAGAATTTTGTATTTACAGATCCAGGGATAAGTGGAGGGGACAGACTGGATGATAGTGGGCCCTGACTATATCCAGATGTGGGACTATAAATAAGTTGTAAACAGCTTTCATTAGAAGAAGTAACGGTAGAAAACATTGACAGGAGTTCAGGAAAGAGACGTTACTTCACAGTTGAGTGAGCAAGAAACAGAAAAGGACTGTACAAATGATTAATCCTCTTTCCATTATGAAGAAATATATACTTTCCTTTATTCCTAGATGCTGATGTGGTATGGCTTAGATCCTCAGTATGTCTGTGTATTTGGGGATCATTGCCTCCTAACAAAAAGTTCAAAATTTCCAGCCATTATCTTTTTGACATTTCTTCTTTCAATTCTATATTGATGTTTAAATTTTATTAAATATATGTTCAACTATGTCATGCTATTCTTCATATGATTTAACCTTATTTTTTGTCTCCCTAAATTGCATTCTACATAATTTATTTTACCTTACATTTTATTTACTATTTCTTTAGCTGTGTTTAATATTCAAGCTAATTAACAGTGGGATTTAAATTTGAACTGCCTCATATTTTTATATCAGTTAGCTTGTTTCAAATATTCTTTTCCCAAGCTCACAATTTTATCTTCTCATGCATCAAATACACTAAACACACTTATTTTATAATTTTGTTTGATAATTTCAGTATCTGAAGTTATTTTTGGGTCTGTTTCTTCTGTCTCATTGAATTCGTTCTCTACAAGATTTAGGATATAAAATTTACTTAAAGTTTGTCCAACATGCTATAAGTATAGTTGTAAGTGAAATCTGCATCATATTGTCCTTTCTTTGGTTTTACTATGGTTGTATCTTCTATTGCTATCAAGACCTACTTCTTTTTCCTTGGATCTTACTCATTTTGAGACTTCATTTATTTTGTTGACATTTTTCTTTTCTATTCTTACTCCTCCTTTCACCACCGCTTTTTGTCATGCCTTACTTGTCTCTGTTAGAACCATTACCTCTTTTCATTTGTTTGTACTGGTGATTTAAGGACAAATCACAAAATGTTCAAAATGAATCAAATAAATAACTTACAGGTCTCGAGTTAATAGAAGGGTGCATAATTCAGTGAGACCAAACAAATAAAGTCATAGGTGTCTTTCTAGCAGTTATAGTTTATCATTGACTTCTCTTCTATCCTGAAATAAGTAACACATCTTAGTCTTCTAGGTCCTTCAATAAAAATTAGGTAACTGATTTTATGGAATTAAAAGCTCCAACAATAGATCAATAAAGTTTATCATAAGAGAAATCCTTATGTATTTACATAGCAGTATTATCCCCTCAACACTTACCTAATATTGCTAGAAGACAAAAAATACTAAGTGAAAATGACTTAAAATTTCTGGGATTATTAGGGATATATCATGCTCTTATATAATTCTTCCTTTTTATAAAGCTGCAGAGAGAGATCTTTAAGAATTTCAGTGAAAGAGAGCTTTTCTCCTAAAGAACTTGTATTCATCATCTTTTCCAACAATGAAACCGGATAACCGCTTATGTTTTCCTTTGTGCCTTGTTCTCTGTGAAATTCTGATACAGACTTGAAGCTCATGCATAAAAATGGCACTCAAATGCCTTTGGTGCATTTGTTATCTTCTTTTGACAATGATTTTCTATTTTTTTGTTTTATCATTTCATTTTCTAACACTTTTATGGCTGGCTGTCAGCTTTGAAAGTTTTGCAGGAAGAGAGAAAAAGTACATAGTTTATTCTTGAACAATATAGGGGTAGGGGTGCTAGGCTCTCAGTTTGTTGAAAATCCATGCGGAACTTTGGATTCCCTCAAAACTTTACTAATATCTTGCTGTTGTCCAGAAGCCATACAGATTACAAATGGTTCGATTAACACATATTTTGTATATGTATCATGTACTGTATTCTTATAATAAAGTATGATAGAGAAAAAATGCTATTAAGAAAATCATAAAGGAAGAGAAAATACATTTACAGTCCTGTATTTATAAAAAAAAAAAAAGCAACCCCACAATATATAAGTTGAATCTGTGCAATTCAAACCTATTTACTCAAGGGTCAAGTGTAGAAATACAAATCAGATTCTTAATGGGAGACTCTGCTAAGAATTTAGAAGATTCTGAAAAGTAAATGCACATGCATTTGACATTTGCATAATGACAAAAAGTATTCCTTATGATCTTTTTTGATCATAGATTGATATTAGCTTAATAACCTAATGGTAAACAAAATTCTGTCTTTACTTGTGTTAACATGGAAGTATTGTATATTATTACAATATTATAATTACATATAATTATAGATATTATTAGCTTAAAATATAACAATATTATTAAAATTACCAAATTTAAATAATTTTAATCATTAATAAAATATTATTAGCTTGAAATATAACACAATCTTTATTTTGATTGTAACCTATTGTTTAAATGATAGAACATTTCAATATAGAATAAAAACTGAACACTATAACACATGAAAACAAAACAATCCTACAAATAAATTTATGTAAAGGTCCTATTTTCTACCCACCTAAATTGTGTCTTTTCACTTTAGTCAGGAACTAATTGATATTTAGAAAGTCATCTCACTCCCATAAAGAAACATTGTTTACTATATGGGAAGAGATGGAGAAGGTTGGTTTTACATGTCATTGAAGAAACAGAAAAATATTTTAGGCTTCATATTATTTGAGGATTTATTACTTAATGTGTAAAATCTGTTTTCCCCCCCTACTAACTACCTATCACATTTTGTACCATCTAAAATCAATTTAAAAAATGTTTTAGAAATAAAAAATTATATTATTTGTTTTAAAGATAAAGTATGGATTTTCTCTACTAATATTGAATTTCAAGCTATCTCTTGGGCAATAGAATAAGAGAATGAATTCCAAGGCTCCCAGAGGAAGCTATCAAATTGATGGATCAATGGAGTCCAATTCGTTCAGATTTTATGGTTTGGTTTCTTTTGCTTGGTTTCTACATTTTTTATTTTTTAAACCATCTTATTTGAAGTGTTAATTTTTTATTTTTAATGCTTATTTATTTTTGAGAGAGGACAGATGTGAATGGGGGAGGGACAGAGAGAGGGAGACACAGAATCCCAAGGAGACTCTATAGAGGCTCTGAGCTGTCAGCACAGAGCCTGAGGCGGGGGCTTGAACTCACAAACCAAGAGATCATGACCCCAAAGTCCAATGTATAACCAACTGAGCCACCCAAGGCACCCTGAAAAATGTTATTTTTTGAGATACCTGGGTGGCCCAGTCACTTAAGCATCTGTCTCCTGATTTTGGCCCAAGTCATGATCTTGCAGTGGGATGAAGCCTCACATTAGGCTCTGTGCTTAAGGCCTGGAGCCTGCTTGGGAATTCCTCTCCCCCTCCCCCCTCTCCCTCCTTCTCTCCCATTTGCACTCACTCTCTTTTGCTCTCAAAATAAACATTAAAAAACAAAAAAATAAACAGTTTTTGAATCCATAAAACTGAGTATACTTATAATACAGTAAATATCAAATAACAAATAACTTTAACAGTATTATTTTCTGTTAATTCTAGTATTTGAAATTTATTTTCTATTTCTAAAACGTGGCAAAGTATATTGATAATTTATATTTCTTAATAAATATTATAGATTACTAAAGAATAAGCCAATGGTAACCTCTTTTACTAAAGGGAATTCATTTTTTGCCAAAGAAAGGAGAACATTATAGAAACTTTAATCTCTTAACAAGTTTGACAAAAATATCAGTAGGAATTCCATGTTTCAACTCTTCAACTCTCAAGATACTCCTAAGTTTTACAAAGTAGTGATTAACCAGTTCATATAAATTATTTTCAATAAATTAAACTTATATCACTGGAGGATAAAAACAAATCACTTTTTCAAAAAAATGCTACAAAAATTAAGGTATTATTTAACTTCATCTATTTATTTGGTATTAGAAAGTCTTCTGAATAATTAAACTTACAGTAGAAAATCCATTTGACCTCTAATCAAAAGTCAGTAAATTTAAAAATATGTCTTGAGAAATCAAAGTCATCTTTGGAGAAAGGAGGAAAAAATCTACCAGAGTAAATAATTTACAAATTTAAATTCACCCTTAGCAGTTCTGATCTTTTTGCATAAACTGTAGAATCATGGGTCAGTGTATTTTTTGTGTTGTGTAAGCTTTTAAGATAAATAATATTAGTTCCTCAAAATTAATACACTTGAACCCCCCACCGCCCCCCAAAAAACACTTTTATTATAATATAATTCAGGAAGGTAGTCATGGAGGTGTCCTACTCAGATCTTTAATTGTCTGTATAGAGATCCAGAATGATTCAATTTTCAGCCAAAGACAGTTTCTTACCTAAGACCAGGAAACCAGGAATGAAGATATCAGAGTAAGTTCCTCTGATCACTGGGGCTCCTCAGACTTCTCTGAACACTCGGAGCCTGTAGAGGTGGCTCGCCTAATGTATTAAGAACTAATGTTTCCATTTCTTGGGGAGATACTGCAGACTAATAGGCAGCCCCCTCAGGAGCTGTCCCAGGCTGGTAATTATAGTTAAATCTCAGCATAACCGGTCTGGCAATATGCTAAATTTGATAGAGAAGGAAAAAGATTACAACCCAAATGAGCTGCAAAAATTAGCTAGCATGTAACAACAGGATCCAAGGGAGTACTCCTGATGTTGGATTTTGTCCCTGGCAACACCATGTTTTATTAACTAACTCATCAGCTTCCTGTCAGTAAAGCCCCCTTGGCTGGCTCTCTGACCTTGCTGACTTTTACAGTGGTTAAGCAGCACCACCTGGCCCCTACTGCTTTATTTCAAGGGACCTGGAATATAAACTAAATAACAAGACTTCATCGATTTAGGGGCACTTTTATAGAAAACAAAATTTAATTCCCTGGCCAGACCCTAGGGATTATGCAAACTAGCAGGTAGGTGGCTTTTTAAAACCTGGACAAAGTGATAGTTGAGACTGATTTAGGTTGAAGTGCCTGAGTTACCTCGGCAAATAGTAGATAAAAATGTTCAGGAGGATGTACACAAAATGGTTATATGATGTGAGACCAGGGGGCCCACAAAAGAATAATGTTCCAGGGGAAGGCCCAGAGGACTTACCTTTAGGCAGAGTCTTAATAACTGCAGTGATGAGAGGGACACCAGCTTCTCTGAGAGAAGGTTCTCCTCCACAAGTCAGGGCTGATGGGAGAAGATATAGCCACAGATATTGTTAATAGAAAGGAATAATGGGTCCCCAGAGTAACAGAGGTCAGCTGTTGTTGCTTAACAAATCTGAAACCAGAGGGTCACAAGTTGCTGTAAACATCAGCAAGGTCAGGGAATGGGAAAAGGGGCTTTACAGAGAGGGAATTGGTGAGTTAATTAATAAAACACGACACTGCTGAGGCAAAATGAAGTTGCTGTTCTAGAACTCTCTTCAGAAGAAAGCATGAATGGAGGAGCAGGAATCTGAAGGTGGTTTCCTCAATAAAAACGTATGCCTTTCTCATTTTTCAGAAATGAGCCACTTTTCAGAGGTAGAACCCTGCTCTGAGAATTATAGATGACAGCCTCCGCCTGCTGTTCTTTCTGAGTTCATTGTAGCACTGAGGCCAAACTCTCTCTCTGGGTTTTCCCAGCTAATGCCTGAGCACAGCAGAGGTTCTAGGGATACTATAGCTGTAGTCTGAAGGGCTTCCTATTATCTACTCTCTCTTTCTTCCCCTTCTTCTCCCACAGCTCTCAGATCTGCATGGAAAGTTTTCTTTGCCAAACTCCGGTCTTTCTCCCCTTTACTTTCCTAGGCATTACCTTCAATAAATTCTGTTCATGTTCAATTCTCTATGCTTCTGCTTCCTGGGGGACCCAACATGGCATACTAACCCTACCAGTCTACTGACTCTTGCACCCACAGGGGATAAAACTAGACCAATAGTACTGTAATTCAATTTTAGTCAATACATTTCAAGGTATATTTACTATGTGACATATATCACTGACATTTCATATATACACACAAATTTATGAGATATGGTCTCTATATTCAAGAAACAGTCTGTATGAGGAACAAACACATGCACAACAACTAGAATCCCATTCATGTAGTGATAAGACTATGTCTTAAAGGAAATGTATTGAAGTGATTTGGGTGGAGAGAAGCTTAAAATAGTTGTGACCAGGGATCTCTGGGAGGATTTTCTAGTGAAAACTTCTAGCTCTGACCCACTTGTGGTACACAGTATTTTCTAAAAATAGCCAGTAAAAGTATTTATATTCTCACATGAGCTTTCAGAAGCTTGCCTCAATCAAGAGATAGGATCTGTTTCCTCTCCATCAGAACTGCTAGCGTTTTCGAAACTACGACAGTGAAGATAATACATAAGAAATGATACTGCATTACTTCTGAGGTCTAGGTAATAAAAGACAGCGCAGTTTTTACCTCAAAATAGATGAGCCAATGATGGGGAAAATAATGTTAGCACTAGTTGACCCATGAGTTGGATCTGGGAAATCAGAGACTCCTCATCTGCTCCCCTGCCTTTGGAATGTGGATTCTGCTTGCCTTCCCTGCTCCTTTCAGAGGTTGCTCCACGGATATAGCCTTGAGATAGTGAGATAGTTGAGAACACCTGCTGCATAGTTTACTTGATTAAACCCAATTAAGACCTCTCTATATATAAACTTTTAAAGTTTGGCAGGCTGGTGCAGGGATCCATTAGTCTTGCTGCTGCCCAAGACAAGACTCCTATGGAAATAGGTTTTAGATATTACAACAGCCACCTACAAACCTGGAGTGGCTGCCTCTTTCTTTGGTCTCTCCCTGCCCTCTGCATTTGGGGGCTAATTTCAGACCCTACCTGGGAAGCTCCTGAGGTTCTTGTGAGGCCACAGCCAATATGTTAGAAATTATGCTACCTTAAAGATGCCATGTTGGAGAGACACAAGGAGATACTAATTAGAGACAGAGAGAAATGCTCAATGAGACCCAGCTGTTTGAGTCTTCCTATGCTGGGTCCCACATGAGTGAGCAAGTCGTCAGATGACTCCAGTAAGCAGCCTTCCAGCTGCCTCAGGGAGAGCAGAGACTAACTTTCCTTCTCAAGGACTTTCCAAATTGCAGAATCATGACGAAACATCATTTTAAACCCTTAAGATTTGATGTATAAAATAATGTCAAAAGGCACAAACTTCCAGTTGTAAACAAAATACGCCCTGGGAATATAATGTACAGCATGGTGACTATAGTTAATAATACTACATTGCATTTTTGAAAATTGTTAACAGAATACATTTTTTTAAATATTGCCAATAAGTATTAAAGATCCTTATCACAAAAAAATCACAACTAAGGTTATGGATATTAACTAGACTTATTGTGATCATTTTGCAGTGTATACAAATGGCATATCATTATGTTGTACACCTGAGAATAATATAGCATTATGTTAATTTAACCTCAATTTTAAAAACTATAGTTTGTTAGTTTCAATTTCAAATACATATCAGCAGTTTTTCAATTGACTGATAGAGGTGAGTGCATATGAGTGTGTGTATAATCTGTTCATCATTTGTTCATTAAGGTGATTTTCACTCATCAATCTGAATGAGTTCTTCATTTTTTAAATATGATATTGGTATCATTCAGGACTATTATTTTCAAATGATTTTCTCAAACTGAAGTTAAAATTAAATTTACCAATTCATAGAGCTGGAAGGCCAGGGACTTAAAGGCTGAAGATATAGCTAGACTCACATGTGCAAACACTATTTTAAGAATCCTCATCCTATCTTTCAACTGTCGTCTTCTTTTTGTTTCATTTGTTTTCAACCGGAATCTCTGTGTTACAAAAGATGGAGCTTGGATTCCATGATCCATACAGTTATCCCAGCAAACTCAGACAATTTAACAGAAAATATTTCCAGTGTACTTCCTGACAACAATATTATTAGCTTGGCTTGAGAAATATGTTCATCTATGAATTGATATATATGACCCAGGAGGTGGATTGCTCTAATGCCTTCCAGGGCTGAATCAATGGATAGAATTATAAGAATTCACACTTGTGTTAATAAGTGGCTACGAATTTCAGTGTTTCAAAGCTTTATGAAGTATAAGAGAAGACCAGAATACTACTAAGGCATTAAAGACGCAGAATATACTTAGTATGGCATTTTGATTACTGTGTTTTTTGCTGCAGTGGTTGTTTCCTGTGTAAATGGGTGAATTGCAAGATTCACTGATCTCTCTCTCTTACAGTTTCAGGTAAATAGTTGTCAATGTTTTTTTTCATAAGAAAATATGATTGCTGGTCTATATGTTTTACCTCTACCATTGACATTTGTTTTTTCAATTATCCTTTATTGAATTTTATAAAGGAAAAAATGCTAAAGTGGGTCTTTTGGTCATTTTTAGAACAATTTTAGATCCACAGCAAAACTTGGCAGAAGGCAGCAATTTCCCATATTCACGATAAACTTACATTAGCACATCATCACCAAAAGCCCATAGTTTATGGTTCACTCTTTCTGTTGTACAATCTGTGGGTTTGGACAAATGCATAACAACATATACCTACCATCATAGTATCATATGAAGTATTTTCACTGTCCTAAAAATCCTCTGTGCTCTGCATATTCATCTCTCCCTTTCCCCAACCACTGGTAACCATTGATCTTTTTACTGTCTCCATAGTTTTTTTTTTTTTTTCCCAGAATGTCACATGGACAGAATTCATTTCTCTGCTTCTTTCATCTTGTTCATTCCATCAAGCAAGTTTGTCTATTTGTTTATTGAACCCTTTGCCTCTGCTGTTATTCCTTATCTCTGTGGTAAGGGTCTTATTCATGTCTTCCACTCTTTTTTCAAGTCCAGTGAGTATATTTTTGATTATTTCTCTAAATTCTCTATCAGGAATGTTACTTATATCTGTTTCACTTAGATCTTTGGCTGTGGCCTCGTCTTGTTCTTTCATTTTGGACCAGTTCCTCTGTCTTCTCACTTTAAGTCCTTGTGACTTCTTCTGGGTGTGAGGAAAATAAGCCATTCCTATTTTTATGGGTGATGATCTTATGAGGAAGAGGTCCTGTAGTGCCCTGCAGTGTAGTGTCCCCGGTTCCCCCAGGGCCTGGCTCCTCAGAGTGTCTCCAATTTGTGCTGCATGAGCTTTGCTGTTGTGTCTTGGCCACTTTATCCTTCAGGCTAGTCATCGGCAGAGGCTCTCTTTGCCTCTTGTGGCAGTGTTTGGTCCCTGGCTTGAGTATGGTGAGTTTTAACTAGGTGTGCTCTGGTCTGCTTGTGAAATGCGACCTGTTGCCACTGCCACCAGAA
This sequence comes from Helogale parvula, assembly GCA_004023845.1. Taxonomy (NCBI): domain Eukaryota; kingdom Metazoa; phylum Chordata; class Mammalia; order Carnivora; family Herpestidae; genus Helogale; species Helogale parvula. Next base: position 28,841 of record PJEM01005710.1, on the reverse strand, counting down.
CAAAGGCTCTGCAAAGCTCCTAGGTTATGAGATGCAGTGTGGGCAGGGGTTTCAGCTGGTCTTCTAGGGGTGGGAGCCACCACACCGGGATTGATGCAAGAGTGACTGGAAAACATGGTTACACCAAGCACATGGGAGTGGGGCTTGATGTAAGCAAGTTAGGTAGTGTGTGTTGGTGCTATGCTGGTTCCCACAGGTGGCTCTGTACTATCCTCAGGTGTAAGGGAGGGAAATGGTACCTACCAGTTTCTTTCTTCTTGAAGGGGTGTCTCTGTGAATGCTCTCTCTCTGGGACATACTCTGAAATGAGCAAGTAACTTCCCCACCATGTGCTCAGGTGTTCTTTAGATAGCTGTTTCCATGGTATATGTCAATGGGCTGTTTGCCCTGCCTTTTCTCCCAGAACAGACCTAATGCCCACTGAGCTTTCCCTGAGCCAAGCCTGCTGAACTTTAGAATGGCAGGCTTAAGCCCTGCTGGTTTCAAGATCTCATGAAATTTGGCCTTTTTTCCTTTTTTTTTTTTTTTTTTTTTTTTTTTTTTTTTTTTTTTTTTTTTTTTTTTTTTGCTCTTCAAGCAATCACTATGGGGAATTGTGTTTCTCATATGCTCCCTTCTGGGATTGTTGGTCTCTTGCCTTTCTTTTTTACTGAGGCTCCCTCCCCAGCATAATGGCCAAATCTGTTTCTCTCCCAAGCCAAATCTCCACACTTCCTACTTTCTTTGATGTGGCCTATTCCCTACCTTCAGTTGAGGAGTTTTTTCTGCTAGTCTTCAGGTCAGTTTCTGGGATATTTAGGGTGATTTGATAATTATCTAGTTGAATTTGTGGGATGAGATAAGCCTAGGGTCCTCCTACCCCACCACCATCTTTCCCTCCTTCAACAACATTATTTTGATAAATTGAACACCAAATCATTATGGAATACTTTTCTTTATTGCTTTTGTTATTTTCTTTAAAATATACCTGTTTAATATTAATAGAATAACTCCAAATTTTTCTTTTTGTTAGTGTAAGCATGCATATCATTTTGTATACTTTTACTTTTAATCTGTTTGTGAACAAATATTCAAAATGGGTTTATGATAAGTATTATAGAGTTGTGCCTTGATTTTTGCTCCAATCTGGCAATCTCTGCACTGCATTGAGTTGTTTGAACAAGTACATTTAATGTTATTATGTATATGCTATTTATGTTTCAATTTAGACTTGCTATTTTGATATTTGATTTTTACTTGTCCCATATGATTTTCCTCTTTCCTATTTTTCTGATCTTTTTGTAAAGTGGCATACATTAATGTTTAAAGTAACATACACTCATCTTTCCATAGGGGAATAATATAATTGTTTTGCCAATTTTCACTTTTAATGCTTTTTTATATAACAAACTGTACTTCTCTAGACAAAATCATCAACTCCTTTTTAATTATAGTTACTCTACTACTTACACAATTAACAGTTGATTTTTTCTATAATTATAGACCAGTCAAGGTCTTTCTTCTGGGTACCCAAGAACTTTAGAAAGGAAATGCCCAAGTAGTCTGGTCAACATAACATAAGATCATAGTGCAAGGATATATTTAACTATCATCCATGTGTGGTCACACCATCTTCTAAACTAAATGTTAAAATCAATGGCACATTAAAGTTCACAATCAGTTTTATTCTTTGGCCCTTTAATCCTACTGATTTATATATCCTTCACCCATAATCCACCTTTTCTGAGATTCCTTGACCATGACCAAAATCATACCATCGCTTCCATCTTTACATCTACTACAATTTTAGTATCTAAGAGAATACTTCCAAATATTATTTTACTCTAAATTATTTTGAATTATTTTTAATCAGTTTAATGCTTTGAAGGTCCAAGACAAGACAAAACACATTTTAATATTTAAATGTTTATTTAACTGTCAAAAATTCTACTTTGTTCAACAAGGCCACAGGATTATCAAATGCATTCATCTAGTATTTTCTCTAGTGTTTCTAAATCCTGCTTTATAACTAATTCAACAAATGCATGTTATTAATTCAGCAAATACATATAAGCTATGAACTTTGCTAGAAGCCCTGACAACTTAATTCATGCCACAATGTATTTCACAATTTAAGTATGGCTCTATTATTCACAACCATTCAGATTTAGGCTTACTGTATTTGTGAGAGTTGTACTCATTATTAGGAAAGTGAGCACTTATACAGGTCATAAATTTTACCCTGTATTTAGTTCTATGTTATTTTTTGCAATGTATTGTTAAAAAATTAAGATAGAAGCAAGACTTTATTCACATCTGTGTTGGTAAACTGATCAAGTTACGGTGATCAGCTCACATAGACAACTTCAACAATATTATCTTTAAAATTATCCATGAACAGTGCCAAATTTTGTGAATTAAATATATAAGTATGTTTCTATCACAATAGAATGCAGAAATGGAAGAATGGTGGTATATAAAATTTTACTTTTAGATTTATTCATTTTGCAAATATTTTATCAAATATCTAAAAGCTTTTAATTCTTGCTGAAGTCATCAACATCAAATTATACCAAATAGGAAAATTTTTAAATAACTACAATTATTATATTGTTATTCTCCATAATGAAACTGTGATGATGAATAAGTATTTTGGAGGTTTTTACCGATCTGAGATTTTATATGGCAAGAAAATAATAGATAAATAATTTTGATATGTGATATCAAAATAAGTGCTTACAAAGATACTTTTTAGAACATTTTCTAATTCTGTCAACCTACTAGCATACTATGGCTTTAAGCATATTTTTATTTTGCATAAGAATATCAAAATATGAAATCATCAACCATACTGACTATAAATTGACATATGTGAAATTTCTAAGAGAAAAAGCTTTAAACTCAAATTTGCAGACTAGAGACAATCATGCCTTCTTTACTTTGGCTTCTGGAATGGATATATTACAGTTATATGTATGTGTACATATATAAAAGCCCTTTTATTTTCAATGCCAAATGAATGAGATATAAATAACTATCCAACTCAATGACTCAAAGGGAACAAGAAATCACTTACTATGGTGTAAGAATAGGAATATTCTATGCAAGGTCTGGGACCCAACCCAAAAAATAAAAGTATTATTCTATATCATGGACATGAATTATTGGATATGAGTTATTATTCTCAATCAATAGAAGATTATTCAATATGCCCCAAAGTTTTAGTAGTGCCAAGAAAGCAAGGAGGTTAACTATAAAACCATTAGAGGGGGTGGTGATCATTTAACTTAAATATCACATAAAGATATCATTTACAATTCAGTTAAGAAAATCAATTTATCACTACTGCAACGTATAGTTTGTCAAGTGTTACAGACTTTAGGGAGAAAAGGCACTGGTTTGATACATACTCATACTGTAGAGTGATTTCCCATCACAAATGATTGGAACACATTTCTGGCATCCTAATGTTCCTGTGCTGATGGGCTCTTCTGTTGTTCAATGTGTCGAAAGCAATAAAATCAGCTTGTAAGCTTTGCCTCGGCAGCTGAGCACTGCATGCATTCAGGCCATTATGGCAGTAGGGATGCTCAGTGGGGAAAATGGTATATAAATAACTGATAACATGAGGGGAGTCTGATTAATCCTTACTGGCCAGTGACTATTTTTAGGCTCCCCTTGTGTTTGAAAGGATTTGTGTTTCTCTGGAATTGAATGTAGGACTGTGAATGCTAACTCCATTTGATAGCACAAAACAACTTCTTAGAAAATAATTATTTTAAAAATGACTTCTGAAAATCAGAGTAGTTTTTCTTAAATTTAAGTATATGCTACCTTTGATAACTATAATTAAGGGAACCTACAAAATTCCCCCCAAATGTAAATCCCATGGAAAGACAGCAGTAGCTTTGCATTGATATTATATGCTATTTCGTAGTGATACCTTTTGATGCATTCTCTGCAATTCTTTAAAATTTTATTTTGCTTCATTGCATCACTAAAAAAAAGTTCACTGTATCTGTTACATTCTCATTCTCTTCTTTCTCTCTTTCTCCCACCTCCCCTCCAACATTGCCTGGAAAATATGCAACATTTTTTTTTTTTACCAGATAAGGTAGAACTCAAACATTTATACACATATACACCTGTCTCTGATATTTGAGATATCTATGCAATTGCATTTCAAGTTATATAAGGAAAGATCTGTATGCATCAAAAACAATTAAGTATTTTAAATCAATTAAGAGAAACAAGTTTATTTTGTCAACTAATAGCATATGTTTTCATATCAGCTAGTATTAAATATTTTAAAGTTTTCATTACTCCATGGCCAACCATAAAATAGCTGATGAAGCTAAACTTGTCTATTATTTCTAGGTTTTGCTCTCATGGAATGATTTAATCTTTGATTAATATTATCATAAGGTTTTGGGACACTTAATTTATATTCATGAGTACCCAAACACAAATATTATATGTATATGTCCTAACAAAATTAATCATTATCTTAATTCCAATATGATAGGTTGATTGGTGTTTCATTCTAGCTAATCACTAGATGACTGCAATTTTGATTGGTAACACTTCTCCTGGTACTAGCTACCAATTTTTGAACATCTACTCTATAAGAGATGCTATCCCAGGTGGGACAGTAGGGATGCTCATTTGGGAAAATGGTATATAAATAACTGATAACATGAGAGGAGTCTGATTAATCCTTACTTCACTTTTTGGTTTATAATTCTAGATCTATTGTGAATGTTATGTAATAATATCCATACTATACAAAAGAGAAGGACATGCAATTCAAGGTTAATAGTTTGACCTGTATTATAGAACTGCCAAGTTCCTGAGCTGTGATTGTAATCCAAATGTGTATGGTTCCAAAGCATGCTATTTTTCATATTATATTATGCTACCTGAGGCTTATTTAATTTTTACTTAAAAATATTTTCAGCTATCTGAAACCTAATCACAATTACTCATCATCTTTTGCCATGGGCAAAATAAATTCTTGAAAGCAGTCATGGCTATATATAGTGAACACTTGTGATTCACATTGGCAAGTATATACTACAAACATGAATGTGAAAAGATCCCTGAAAAAATAATGACATTGCAGAATGTAATAAATAATATTAATGCATAGTTGGGCTTTATAAATGCTACACATGAGTAATTAATTTTAACTTGTGTCTTCTAGAAAGTCACATAAGAGAAGAAGGACTTGACAAGTTAATACAACTCCAACATACAAATGTAGGGACAAATGAGTGGGAAGGAGTCTAAGCAGAGGCAGTGAAGTTGAGAAATATTAGACTGAAAACCCTGAACTAAGGACATAGTTCTGTTTTCCAGAAATGGCATATATTCAGGATTTGTGTCAGTTGTAAGAGAAAATGATAATACCCTGACCTCCATAACCTCATCCTTACTCTTTTCCTCTTTTTTCTGAAAATATTAAATTGATAACTACATATTATAATTGGCTAAAACTGTATATTCTATAATATATAACCTACTTTTATGCATACTTTAAGTTATATTTATAACAAAATTGTCACCCAATTCTATACTTCAAAATTAATTTTATGGGTCACTGAGTTTTGTTATGAATGAAACTGCTTCATCAACTAGGTAAACTGATTTGATGACTTCAACTTCCCACATTGTGGGAAAGAATAACTTGGCAAGAAATAAAATCTGTGGAAGAATGTCTAAATATATGAGTGTATTTAACTGCTACCTTCTATATAAACTCTCAACATTTTATATCTGCTTTTAATATACCATGTAGAGAATTATATTGTAATTATTTATTTTACATGTTTGTTGTCCCCCCACAAATGTAGTCTTTTATGACTACAATTACATTTCTTTCCCTTCATTAGATTACCAGGATCAAATGCTTTGTCATAATTTCATCTTTTGGAAAAATACAAGATTGATGTATGTTTCACAATTTCTTCTTACATTTAGACAATATTCTTTAATTTGAAAACAAAAGAATAGTCACATCATATAAATATAAAATTCAGGGTCACCAGGTGGCCCAGTTTGTTAAGTGTCCAACTCTTGATTTCAGCTCAGGTCATGATCTTACGCTCGGTGAGTTCGAATTCTGTGTCAAGCTCTGCACTGACAGTGCAAAGTCAGCTTGGGATTCTTTCTCTTCCTCTCTTTCTCTGCCATCCCCCTGTTTGCACTCTTTTTCTCTCCCTCTCAAAATATAAAATAAATTTAAAAAAGAAATGAAATCCACACATAAATGACTATGAACTAAACGCATCTATCTTATGAGCACTATCTTATTTCAAAAATAGCATTTTCAACTGGGGATATATAAATGTAGATAAACATCCATAACTCATTTGGATAAGTGTCTAATGACATATCAGATAAAGGGCTAGTATCCAAAACCTACAAGGAACTCACCAAACTCCACACCCAAAAACCAAATAACCCAGTGAAGAAATGGGCAGAAGACACGAACAGATACTTCTCCAAAGAGGACATCCAGATGGCCAACTGATGCTCAGCATCACTCATCATCAGGAAAATACAAATAAAACCACATTGAGATACCACCTCATGCCAGTCAGAGTGGCTAAAATGAACAAATTAAGAGACTATAGATGCTGGTGAGGGTGTGGAGAAACGGACACCCTCCTACACTGTTGGTGGGAATGTAAACTAGTGAAGCCACTCTGGAAAATGTTGTGGAGGTTCCTCAAAAACTATCCATAGAACTCCCTTATGACCCAGCAATAGCACTGCTAAAGATTTACCCAAGGGATACAGAAGTGCTGATGCATAGGAGCACATGTACCCCAATGTTCATAGCAGCAATTTCTACAACAGCCAAATCATGGAAAGAGCCTAAATGTCCATCACCTGATGAATGGATCAAGAAGATGTGGTATATATACACAACGAGTACTGCATGGCAATGAGAAAGAATGAAATATGGCCATTTGTAGCAATATGGCTGGACCTCAAGGGTGTCATGTTTAGTGAAATAAGTCAGGCGGAGAAGGACAGATACCATATGTTTGCACTCATAGGTCTAACAGGAGAAACCTAACAGAGGACCATAGGGAGGGGAAGAGGGAAAGAGAGTTGGGGAGAGAGAGGGACACAAATCATGAGAGACTATTGAATACTGAAAATAAACCAAGGGCTCAAGGGAGAGGTGGAGGGGGTAGTGGGGGTGGTAATGGAGGAGGGCACTTGTGGGGAAGAGCACTGGGTGTTGTATGAAAACCAATTTGACAACAAACTATTAAAAAAATGGAAACAAAAAAATTAGAGAGAGCTCTATTTTTTTTAAATGTTTTATTTATTTTTGATACAGAGAGAGACAGAGCATGAGAGGGGGAGGGACAGAGAGAGAAGGAAGCACAGAACTAGAAGCAGGCTCCAGGTTCTGAGCTGCCAACACAGAGCCTGATGCGGGGCTTGAACCCATGAACATGAGATCTGACCTGAACTGAAGTCGGAGGCTTAACCGACTGAGCCACTCAGGCACCCCGAGAGAGCTCTATTTTAAGGAGAGGGAGAGGTACAAGTCGTCTACAATTATAAAAGAAGTATAATTAACATCAGAACAAAGAACCAAATAGAAATTTTGGAGCTCAGGAATACAATGAATAAAATTAAAAATAGTACGTAGAGGGACTCTCTACCAACTGTGTGGTTCAGTTGGTTAAGCGTCCAACTTCAACTTAGGTCATGATCTCATGGTTCATGAGTTCGAGCCCTGCATTGGGCTCTGTACTGACAGCTCAGAGCCTGAATTCTGCTTCATATTCTGTGTCTCCTTCTCTCTCTGCCTCTCTCCCCCTCACACTCTGTTTCTGTCTCTTTCAAAAATAAGTATTAAAAATTTTTTAAATGTTATGTAGAGCATCAACAGCATATTTGATCAAGCAGAAGAAAGAATCTACAACTTCAAAGACAAATGATTTGAAATTATCCGTACTACCCACAGAAATCTATAAATTCAATTCAATCACTATCAAAATCCCAATGGCGTTTTTCATAAAACTAGAAAAAAATCCTAAAACTTATCAGGAAACAAAAAAATTGAAAATGTGACTTGTAGAATGGAAGATAATATTTATAAACCATATAATGACTGTGGAGTTCATATTGAAAATATACAAGGAACTCATACAACTCAACAAGAAAAAAATACATATATATAAAGTGAACTGCTCTTCAGCAAAGATATCAAGAATACTCAATGGGAAAGAATAGTATCTCTTTAATTAATGATGCTGGGAAAACCAGTTATCCCCATGGAAAAGAATGACATTGTTCCCTTATCTGACATCATACACAAAAACACAACTCAAAATTGATAAAATTAATACCTGAAGCCATAAATTTTCTGGAAGAAAACATAGAGGACACTGTCCTTGACCTTGGACAGGCTAATTTTTTGGATTTGATACCAAAAGTACAAGCAACAAAAGCAAAAACAGACAAGCGGGACTACATCAAACTAAAAAGTTTCTGCTCAGCAAAAGACACAATAAAAAAATGAAAATGTGACCCATGGAATGGGAGATAATATTTGCAAACCATATACTGACTGTGAGGTTAATATCGAAAATATATAAGGAACTCATACAACTCAACAAGAAAAATAATACATTTAAAAAATAGGTAAGAAAAAATAGGCAAGAGCCTAAATAGTCATTTTTCCAAAAAAAAACATATACGAAGGGCCAACAGGTATATGAAAAGATGCTCCACATTTTGCCATTCATCATGTAGATACAAGTCAAAACCACAATCCAAGATCACCTCCAACTGGCAGAGGTTGAAGGATAAGTATTGGCAATGATTTGGGGAAAAAAGGACCTCTTTATACTGTAGCAGGCAATGTAAATTGATCTAGGCATATGGAAAACTGTATGGAGGGTTCTCAAAAGTAAAAATAGAACTGTCATATGATCCAACAATTCCACTTCTGGGCATATATCCAAAGGAAATATAATCACTATCCCAAAATGATACTGCACTCCCATGCACATTGCAGCATTATTTACAGTAGCCAAGATACACAAACAACGCCTGGGTCCATCAATAGATGAATTGATAGAAAAAATGTGATATGTATATGTGTGCATATAAATATGTGTATATATATATATATACACATACACAAAAATATATACCCATACAATGGAATATCATTTAGCTTTAACAGCATGAATGAACCTGAAAGACATTAAGCTAAGTTAAATAAGCAAGCCACAAAAACACAAATATGACATGATCTCACTTATAAACACAAATACTACATGATCTGAACTCATAGTGAATAGAATGGTGCTTACTGGGGTTGTAGGTGGGAGAAAACAGGGGTTGTAGGTCAGAGTACAAACTTTTGGTTATAAGGTGAATATGTTCTAAAGACCTAATGTACAGAACAGTGACTATAGTTAATAATTGTATACTTGAAGTTTGCTAAAAGTATAGATCTCAAGTGTTCTTGCTACAAACACAAGAAAAGACTGTTAACTATGTAAGTTGATAGATATGTTAATTAGTTTAATTGTGACAATCATTTCACAATGCATATATATATGCATATAAAACCTGGGAGGAAAAGAAATATAAGTAAGGCTAATGCAATGGAAAATATCAAGGAAACCTAATAGTCTGAAAACATCACTATGAAATTTCAGAAGATAAACATGCCAATTAAATTATCTACCATGGAATATTGTGGCAGTTTGATTATTCCGTACTCTTCTTAGTCGATGCAATGTGACTTATACATTCTTTTTGGGTTTTTATTCTATGAAATATGAAATAATGAAAAGAGTAAAGTAATTAGTATGGAGATAAATACTGGAAATATTTCAATGTCACAATATGCTTAGGCATTTATCCCTACCCTGATATTATCAGAAAAATATTGGAACACAACTCCTTTTGCATTTCTGGAGCCAGAGGGAAGGAGAATTACACACAGGACCTTGGCTTTTGTTCTATAGTGACCAGTTTTCTAGGGTGCCTGGAATTTTCCCACTTAATGTCTAACTTTGATATTCAGAGGATTTTGAATTCAATGTTTTTTCTAGTAGGGGTATTTTCTCTATACTATTACTGAATTTTGGGTGAAAAACCAACAAAAACTTAAGTCAGGATTATTAATTATATATATTTTTTGTTCAGTATACTAACCTTTACCTTATATTTATATCTATTTTGACTATTTGACAGGAATGAGATTATAAATTTTCTTATTATGTTTAATTTTCTTTTGTATTGTTATTCATATATGTATGCAAACACAGGTTTGGTTTTGTTTTGTTTTAAACCTTAGATACAGGGACTTGAGTTAACCAAGTTCCTTAACTCATTATAAATTCATGGAAATTTAAATCATTTTATTTTTTCCCACATTCTCCCTGGTACCATTTTTCTTTCTCTCCAAACACATACTTTAGTATATTTGAATTCTATCCTTGAATATATATGCATCTTCATAAAATATTTAGTGCTAAGTTTGTTTCTAGGCATGTATGCATATTTCCCTTTTTCTATTTTCATGACTGCTATGACTCTTTAGATTTCACTGTCTTCCTTACTCATCTTACCAAACTCTATGTTAGAAAATCTATGCAGTTATTTAAGCATATGTATATTTATAATTGTAAATATAATAATTTTCCTTAGGATTCCCTAACTGAGCAATCAGGTGGGATAGAACTTCTTTTCTGAAATTTTAAACTATCTCTACCCTGACTTTAACTTCTGCCACAGTAATACTGAAATTTCTTTGGTTCCAGATAATTTGTCATGCTTTTTTTTCCTTCCATCCTTCCCATCTTCCTAAGATCCTCATTTCTTTTCTGTGTATTTGAAAACTCTTCCTCTAAGCACTGCTTCTTAGGGCACCTTGAGTGGCTCAGTCAATTGAGAGTCTGACTTCAGCTCAGGTCATGACCTCATGGTCTCAAGGTTTGTGGGTTCCGGCCCATCAGGCTTTGCACTGACAGCACTGAGCCTGCTTCAGGATGCTCTGTTTCCCTCTCTCTCCGCCCCTATTACCCACCCTCCCAAAATAAATAAACATTAAAAACTGTTTAAAAAACTAAACATTGCTTCTTTATCATTTAAACCTGCATATATTATTAGTATATTAATTAAACAAATGAAACAAATTAAAATTAAAATTTGCTTAAAACATATGCACATACTCCCACCAATTTACAGAACCAGAGTCTTAAAAAGAATGCAGATACAGGGTTGATTCAGGGACAAAATTTTGCTCAAGTGACTAAGTTATTTTCTTGACTCTGCACTTCCCCCAGCAGTCTCATCCTGAGACTGAAGCCCTGGCAGCTGTGACAGCCACTTGGGACGACACTTCCTTAAGCACTGATGTGAGCAAGGAAGGCTGCCTACCTCCGGCTCTATTTTAAGAGAAGGAAGCTTTTTCCAGGAACCCTCCATCAAATTGTTCATAGGTTAACTGACCAAATTTGCTTAGGCTTGCCCATTTTGTAAGTCAGTTACTGGCAAGAGAAATTGGGTTTACCAGGATTTGAGCAGACTGTCCAGAACCCATAAATTTTCCTTGAGGCACCTGAGCTAAGATCGTGAGGGACGCATATATGAAAGAGTCAGGTTTCTATTACAAAAGGAAAAAGCAGTATTTGCACACTGGGATGAAACAACATGGACACCACATAGACTCGCTCTATACCTTCTTCAGGAAAAGTAAATATAATCTCCTATCTCAGAGCTTTCATAGCACAAAAATATAAATATATGTGTGGCTATCACTATGGAAGAATCAATACTTCTAAAAACTGAATGAATATTAAAGAGTAACTTTATTAAATTCAACTTCTGGAAAGTAAAGAAGGGACACTAATATTATCTGCCTTCTTGTGCAGTTGTAATTTTTATAACAGTTATTAGCACATAATACTTGGTATCATCCTCAACCTGAGATGAATACTCAGTAACACTAGTATCAATAATAGTAACTACCCACTCAGAATGAGCATGAGCTCTCCAGTCCATCATTTCCTAGTATGATTAAAGTTATTTTCTTTAACCATAGAGCAACTTGAGTTTATGATCTTTGGCTAAAGTCAAAGTCTTAAAAAAATAACTCTATTTCTCTCTTGTTAATAAATCCTATTGTTATTACAGTTGCTTTTGAAACACACATTCACACACACACACACCCCTTCCTCAGGGCAGAGATTATCAGTGACACGTGAGGTAGCAGGGGATTTTTCAGGGATATTTGACAATACCCTTCTTTTAATTTACTACATATTCATCCTGCTTTTTACCTCCTTAGATCTCCCTCCTGTCTTACTACACTCAAATTTCCGTATTTATCTCTTTTTGATCTTTCACATTTTATGCTAATTACTTTTCAACAGATAAACCTTCCTTGTCCCACCCTTCCAATGTTAGGCCTGACCATGCTTTAAACAGATACCTAGGACCATGCTCTTTGTATTCACAATTCAGAAGTTTTATTAGCTAATAAATTATGCATTTATTTGTGAGTATTTGTCAGGCTATTTTCAACAAGACTCTTATTTTGTTCATAATGTTATTCATTTCCTACCACATATTCAATAAATATTCGTTAAATGTGGTTTACTGGGTAAGATTCTCTACAGGTATTTAATTTATGAGACTTCTATGTGGCCTAGAGGAAAAAAGTCAATTTTTTAAATGGATATCAATCTTAGGCTAGAACCTGAGGTCTTACAAATGTAACTTTGCTTTTCTATTAATGAACTTAATTTACAAAATGAGCTTATTATATTCTATGATAGAAAAATAGTACCCAATCAATAATGAAAAACTTAATCCGTTATGTGTTCTCCCCATTCCAAAGAGGTCTCCTTCTTCCCCTGTAGGTCCCATGATCTTGAGCTCACGCAGTAACCCACAGGGAGGGTGAGCTTCCAGTTTGCTTGGTCTCAATCCTCTCCCCCCGCTGGCCCTGGTTGACTCATCTCTATTCCTATCGAGTGTCACAGGCCTTGTAGTGTGGCTGGGCCTCCTTCTCGTAATCACAAGACTTTTCTAGACTTGGCTGTCAACACCATGCCCACACCTTTCTTGGGCAAACCTGAAACAGAAGTTCATTCACAGATGGGCACATAAATCCTAATGAAGCTTTCACAGGCCCCTGTGAATAAAGAGCTCTTGATACTATCTCTGATCTACCACTTGTGAACCATGCCAGATGCCAGTGAATGCAGTGAGGCTTGCCAACTCCTCAGGCTACATATGGAAAGTGAGGCTACATTAACACCATGGTTAGAAGCCGTTCATTGCTAAAAGACAGTCATACATCCCAAATAAAAATAACACATGTATACTTAGGCATATATAGTCTATTGCAGGAAAAGATACAGTACAATAACATTAAGGATATATACATCGCAAATATAGATATAGATATATCTGCATCATAAGGTAGTGTCCAAAGAAGCCAGGTGTGAGCTACAATTGTCCTTTTTTCTGTAGGGCTATACCAGACACACTTTTGTTCCCAGATCAGAACCATTATATGTGCAGAACATACCTCAGAAACAGAGCTCAAAATAGGAACTCAGCTGAGGCTTCTAATGGTCATGTAAGCATATTCTACCTAGTCAGCCCCAAAGGCAAATGGCTCCAGAGATCTCATTGAGACCAGGTGCAAATCATCAATCTCACTCTTATCAATAAAACATGCTAACTATCCGATACAAAGCATTTCCAAACTACATAGACCCATGGCTACCACGCAACATCATTAATCAGTATGCTTCTTGTCTTGATCAAGGTTCAGTGTCCTTTAGATAATTTAGCAAACAGTGGAGGCCAATTTCTGGGTGCTGAAATTAAATTCAGCACAAAGGCAGAGCTTGGATTTGTTGGGGTAAAATCCAACATATACTCACACCTAGATGATTTCTCTATTTTCCAACAATAAATATTTATATAAATATTTAAATCATTTGGGACTGTGTCAGTTTCCTGGTAAGAAAAGATGGCACATTCAAATAGAGCAATTAAGGAGATTTTAAGGAAGAGAGTATTTTCAAATGATGGTTTATTCAATTAATACAGAATGTTGCTATTCCCCAGAACTAGAAACAATAAAATATTAGCAGCCTTAGCTCAGAGGAGCCAAGAAGGTAACAGTTTTTGGAAATAGGAAAAAGTAACTGCATGAAAGGGTAATTAATACAAAGTCCACAAGTTGTGGCCTTCAGAAAAGGGACACAGATAACCAATGGTGATAAACAGCAAGAGAGCTCTAGGGAAGTGGAGAATACATACTTTGACTCTATTCTCTTCTTCAACTCTAATATTCTGCCAGAGGGCAGGGAGGTCACTGATACAGTCAATACTATGCAGACTCCTGGGACACAGAGCACATATGAAGGTGAAGAATGTATCTGGACAGGCAAGAAGAGAATATTCAGCATGGTGTAGAAAAAGGTAAAAACCCTGCTCTTATTTCATCACGCATTCTTGCAAATTCATGGTATTTTATGATATATAATTTATGCTCAGTTTCCCTCAGGGATTGAAACTCAAAATTGCAGATGTAACAACATGAAAGCATATACATTTTATACCCAGAATCATTTTTTTCTGCTTTCCTAAGGCGGCATTTCATCTTACACACAAGTTGGCTGGGGAAAGGGCTATGGGGCAGAAGAGAATTACCAAAAGCATAAAACACATTGTGTTAATATAACAAAGTACCTTTTACTACTACAGTAATAAATTCTTTGATTTCTATGATCTCATTTTAAGTGATTTAAAAGTATTTAAATAATGTTGATATTTACATGCTTATTGAAATTTAGGCTAATCTTTTCTATAATTGCACAAAGAAGGATATTTAAGCTCCAAGAAATTAAACCACTCTCCTAAAGTTCCACTTGCTTTGTTTGTTAAGCCATACCTAGAATCTACATCTTACTCTCTGATTCAGTTTTCTTTCTACCATGAAAGTTGACCATATATATTACTGATCTGAAGTGGTATGATAAATAGGTAAGCCAACAAAAATGGGCCACACAGTTTCCTTTAAATTTCAACCATTTCTTCTAAATTTCAACACACTAGAGCACAAACATTAGAAAAATACTTCCAAAAATGATGCCCTTTAAAGAATGGACTCATTCTCAGACAACAACAGAGTGCACTATCTTGTGATTACCTACATTGGGTTTATGTTAAGAGTCAGAAGATTGACTACTTTAACTGTATTCAAATGCTACAAGTTTAAAATGTGTTGTATAATTACCATCAAACTTGTATAAATTGGATTTCCATAGAAATTAAAAATGAAATGAAATATTTCAAACTTGAAACTTGTCTCATTCAAGTACCCAAACAAAAATATATAGTACCCCTGCTTTTTGAAAGTCTGCTTTATGCCACTTTACTTTTATGAAAGACCTATATGAGAGCCTGTTTTTGCTAATTGAAAGAAATCTGAAGAGGTTCTTGCTTTCATGAAAAAAAAAGTAAAAATAGCATTCAACACTCGCAGCATGGACCCTGAGCAGCAGGAATGGCCCTGCCAAGCTCCTGCCCCAGGAGCTCCACTCAGCACCTCAGCATCAAGCCAACATAGCTTTGATCTGTGTTGGTGAACATCTGTCCTTTAGCTCAATTTATTTTGTGCATCCTTTAGCAAGATGTGTCCTGAGGTGTCAGAGAAGCCCAAGAGAAGTTATTTTGGGGGTCTGGGAAAGCTCAAAAAAAATTCTTCATATAGATTACTGATGACTGCTTCTTCACTTTACACAAGTTTGGCCTACAAAGCATTTTCTAGGAATGTTCTACTTTTGGATAGCAGCTAAAACTTGTGTTTGGTTTCTTTCACATTAATGTTTATAGTCCACCAAGTATAAACACTACATTATTGTTTCTTAGAAACAATAGTTTCTAGTCAGCCAAATTTATATACTACTAAAGTGAATTTACATACCTTATGTTGCAATCACTGGCCCAAAAGCGGAATTGTTATTAGGTGTGAGAAGTAATTTTCTGTGTCAGTTGGCTAGGCCACGATACGCAGATACTTGGTCAAACATTATTCTAGATGTTTCTGTGAAGATATTTTTTTAGGTGAGATTGACATTTAAATAGGTAGCCTTTGAGTAATTTGGTTGGGCTCTCATGAGGAAGAAGGAATTCTGCCAGCAAAATGTCTTTGGGTTTGAACTGTGACATCAACTTTTCCCTGGGTTTCCAGCTTGGCAGCCTATCCTGCAGATTTTGGACTTTTCACCCTCTACAATCATGTAAGCCAATTCCTTATAATGAATCTCTCTCTCTCTAATTCTATGTCTCAGAATTACCATATAATCCAGAAATTCTATTCCTAAATATATATACCAAAGAATTGAAAACAGGAGTTAAAACAGATGCTTGCATGCCAATGTTCATTGTAGTATTTCTTGAAATAGTCAAAATCTGGAAATAATCCAAATATCAATTAAGAGATGAGTGAATAAACAAATTATGGTATATACATACCATGGAATCTTATTCAGCCATAAAAAGGAATAAAGTTCTGACACATGGCTAAAAAATGTCAAAGTCATGATAAATCACGAAAAACAGAAATTGTCATAGACCACAGACAACAAAAGAAACATGGAACTTAAAGCAGTGTAGTAGCCTAGATAGGATGCTGGAAGAAAATAAGATACTAACGAAAAAACTATTGAAATATGAATAAAGTCCTAAGCTAAGTGAATAGTATCAATATTGGTTTCTTCATTTTGACAACTGCATGATGGTAATGGAAGAAATTAACATCAAGGAAACTGGGTATGGGGTATATGGGAACTCTCTGTACTATCTTTGCAATATTTTTATAAAAATAAAGTAGGGTGGCCAATTTTATTTTTGCCAAAAACTAATCATCAGGTAAATGAAAATAAAAAAATAAATGTATTCTAAGGGCTCTTGGGTGGCTCAGTTCAGTTAAGAGTCTGACTTTGGCTCAGACCATGATCTCACAGTTCATGAGTTCAAGCTCTACATCAGGCTCTGTGCTGACAGCTCAGACCCTGGAACCTGCTTCCGACTCTCTGTCTCCCTCTTTCTCTGCCCCTCCCCAACTCGCACTCTGTCTCTCTTCTCTGCCTTTTTCAAAAACAGATAAACATTAAAAAATTTTTAGGGATGACTGGGCATCTCAGTTGGTTGTCTGATTTTGGCTCAGGTCATGATCTCATAGTTCATGAGTCCAAGTCCTGTGTTGGGCTCTGTGCTGACAGCTCAGAGCCTGGAGTGTGCTTTGGATTCTGTGTCTCCTTCTCTCTCTCTGCCCCTCCCCTGCTCATATTCTGTCTCTCTCTCTCTCAAAAGTAAATAAACATTAAAAATTTTTTAATTAATAAATAAAATTATTCTAAAATAAAGAGGTTATTAAAAAATATATAGGAAAAATAAGTCAAATGATGGGTCCAAACTCAAAATATATACTAAAAAGAAATGTAAAACAAAACAAAAATAAACACTTCATAAACTATTAAGCCAATTCATTTTTAAAAATCTGACTAGTAAAATGTCCCTTTTTAAATTTAGAGAAGCTCATTCTATACGCCCTATAATCAAGGGCATCTATTGTTCATTTCCCCAGCTGATTACAATAAAGGAATAATTTTCCTGAAATCCCAAAACAACATCCATGAAACTGTATTTCCTATAGATATTACAGTATGTCAGGCACCTACATTACAGCTAATTTTGTTTTGGTATTTATCATTTCCTAGAAAAACGTTTCACCACTTCATAAGCATTAACTCATTTAATCCTCTCCACAATTCTATACATTAGACAATGTAATCATCCTCATTTTATAGATAAATGAGTCAGGACACTGAAATTAAGTGTTTGATCTAAGATTATGTGCCATAAGTTGCAGAGCTGGAATCCAAACCCAGAAAGTCTGGCATCAGAGTTCATCATCCTCATTACTAAATTATAATGTCCTTGTACAATTAAGTGTATGACAACAGATACAACCAATTGTGCTATCAAATTCACAGTCTCCCTCCTATACTTTCTTTCTTTCTTTTTTTTAATGTAACACAATTTATTTTTTTAACATATGCAATTATTTTCCTTCATTTACAATACAGTAGTTACAATGACACTCCAAACAGAAAAGCAAAGTAAAAAATCAAAACCCCAACTTCTATTTCATGTAATTAGACTTATACAGAAATTAGAAGGTTAAGTACCAACTAGTTAATCACCTAATTTCACAACTATCTGAAGTGGTGATCATTATATAGCAGCTTATCTATGATACATTCAAGATACATGATACAATTTTGTACTTTTATTTGAAGAGCCAATATTTTAAGTTTAGTTTCAGGGTGCTTAGAAAGTATAGGTTAAGTTTTAACTAAACTTAAAATATTGGCTCTTCAAATAAAAGGCATCTAAGTTGGTAAGGAAGAAGTAAAAATTTCACTATTTGCAAATGAAATAATACTACATATAGAAAACCTTAAAAACTCCACCAAAAAACTACTAGAATTGATAAATGAATTCAGTAAGGGATTAGGATACAAAATGACTATACAAAAATCCACTGCATTTGTGTACACTAATAACAAAGGAACAGAAAGAGAAAATAACAAAACAATCCTATTTATAATTGGAACAAAAATATTAAACTAAGTGGGAATAAACTTAACCAAGGAGGTGAACGATCTGTACTCTGAAAACTGTAAAACACTGATGACAGAAATTGAAGATGACATAAACAAATGGAAAGATTTTGCATGCACATGAATTGGGAGAACAAATGCTAAAATCACCATACTCCTCAAAACAGTCTACATATTTAATATAATTCCTATCAATGGCTAACAGATACATAAAAAAGATGGTGAACATCATTCATCATCAGGGAAATGCAGATCAAAACCACAATGGGATCGCCTCACACTGGTCAGAATAGCTAAAATCAGAACCACAAGAAACAACAAGTGTTCTTGAGCATGTGGAGAAAAAGGAATGCTTGTGCATTTTTGGGAATGCAAACTGGTGCAACCACTCTGGGAAACAGTAGGGAGATGCTTCAAAATTAAAACCAGAGCTACCAAAGATACAGTAATTCTACTACTGGTTATTTATCCAAGGAATACAAAACCCCTAATTCAAAAAGCTATATGCACCCCTTTGTTCATTGCAGCATTATTTACAATAGCCAAATTATGGGAACAAACCTCATGTTCACTGACAGATGAATGATAAATGCTAAGTGAGAAATCAGTCAGAGAAAGACAAATACCATATGATCTCACTAATTTGTGAAATTAACCTAACAGAGAATCATAGGGAGGGGAAGGGGGAGAGTTAGGGAGAGAGAGGGACGCAAATCATGAGAGACTACTGAATACTGAAAAGGAACCAAGGGCTGAAGGGGGGGTGGTGGTAATGGAGGAGGGCACTTGTGGGGAAGAGCATTGGGTGTTATATGGAAACCAATTTTGACTTTAAACTATTAAAAAACAAAACAAAACAAAAAAAGAGAATCAAAACAAGCAAAGAAACAAAAGGAAAAAAAGAGTCAAATCAAAACAAAACAAAAAACAAACAAAACCAGGATCTTACCTACAGAGAAAACACTGATGGTTACCTGAGGGGAGGTGACTTGGGGTATGGATGAAATAGGTGAAGGGAGTTACGAGTACACCTCTTAAGAGCACTGAGTAATGTATAGAATTGGTACACCTGAAACTAATATAACACTGTAAGGTTAATGATACTGGAACTAAAAAATACATTACTTTTTTATTGCCACATAAAAGTTAAAACTTCTATGTCCTTTTCATGCTGAATTTTCTCTCCCACCATCTCTGCTAGCTTCTTTTTACTATTCTGTTGTCCCTTATGCAGACTGAGTTAACTCATCAAGGGTAGAGTGTTGAAAATAATAATGCCCTTATATTTTCAACTTTCTTGCTAAGTTTCATCATTAACCATTGTTGCTTGTTTCAGGGCCTCTAGGTTAGTGGTCCAGTGAAGCTTTTCTTCATAGTTCCTAAACATTTCACATTAGTTCATGCTTCTCAGTGTTAGCTAACTGTCTCTTGTTCTTGCCATTGATTATCTATCAACACCCTTCTCTTCCATTCTAGAATAACTGCAATTTACTCTAATATATGTGCCCCAAATCACAGCATGTGAAGTCCTTTTCTTTTCCAGCAAATTTGTTGTATTCTCCCCTGAGTTCCCACTGCTTCATTGGCATTTAATATATTCAAAATGCCTAAATAGTAATATGAGAATCCCATTACCTCATTATTGTATTTGTTATTTGTATTGTATTGTTATATGTTATTGTAAGAAACAAAGTATTATCAGTAACCACTATCTTAATATTGATATTCATTATTTTTATAGATATCCTCATATCTTTACTATATATACTTACTATATATCTTTACTATATTTGCTCATGTTTTAAAGATTTATTTATATTAATATTCTCTCTATATATGTGTAATCTTGCTACAAATGTGTGCATACATATGTGTTCTTTCTTCTATAAGTGAGTTTTTTATGGAAGAGGTTCAATATATTTGTGGTATTCATGAGGAAACTGATAATATCCTTGCATGGCACACACGTAATTTATTTCATTGTTATCCTGATAATATTTTGGATATTTCTAATTTTTTGCTGTTATGAAAAATATTATTCCAATATACTTGTACATATATGCGAGATATTTTCTGTAGGCTCTGTACCAAGAAGGAGAATTGTTAGGATCTAAGATGTAAACACTTTACCTTAATACTAGAATAGTGTTAAATTATTTTTCATGGTAGTATTCAAATTATGCCTATTAATTCATAAAAATTCCCATGGCTTTACATGTTTATCATAATTTGACATTGCTAGATGTTTTACATTTTCATAATTTAATGGGATGTGACATCATATCTCACTGTCGTTTTCATTTAATTTTCACTGACATCATATCCTCTTGATCATTTTGTGTATTTTCTTCTGTAAGCTGCCCATTCATTTTTTCTGCCAGTTTTTACTGTATTATTTTTATTAGTTTTTAAAAAAGATTTTAAAATATATTCTTACATTAATATTATACATTCTCAGTAGTACCTGGGTAACTCAGTTGGTTAAATGTCTGACTTCAGCTCAGGGCATGATCTCATGGTTTGTGAGTCTGAGCCCTGCATCGGTCTGTGCTGACAGCCAGCTCCAAGCCTGGAGCCTACTTCAGATTCTGTATCTCCCTCTCTCTCTTCCCTTTCCTGCTTGCACTCTGTGTGTAAATAAATAAACTTAAAAAAATTTGTAATTCCTCTGCAAGTATTTTCTCAAAGCCATTGACTAGTGTTTTGTTTTTAAATGTCATCTTTTGATACCCATATGTTTTTTTTTTTAAATAACATAACCAACCATACACTTGTGAGTCCAGTTCTGGGCTCTCTATTCTATTCCATTGGTTCATGTGTGTGTTTTTGTGTGAATATCATACTGTCTTGATGATGACAGCTTTGTAGTTTTAAAACTCCCTATGACCCAGCAATAGCACTGCTAGGGATTTACCCAAAGGATACAGAAGTGCTGATGCATAGGAGCACAGGGACCCCAATGTTCATAGCAGCACTGTCAACAATAGCCAAATCATGGAAAAAGCCTAAATGTCCATCACCTGATGAGTGGATCAAGAAGATGTGGTGTATATATATATATATATATATATATATATATATATATATACAATGGAGTATTACATGGCAATGAGAAAGAATGAAATATGCCCATTTGTAGCAAAGTGGATGGACCTAGAGGGTGTCATGCGAAGCAAAATATGTCAGGCGGAGAAGGACAGATACCATATGTTTGTACTCATAGGCCTAACAGGAGAAACCTAACAGAGGACCATAGGGAGCGTAAGGGGGAAAGAGAGTTGGGGAGAGAGAGAAACACAAATTATGAGAGACTGACTATTGAATACTGAAAACGAACCAAGGACTGATGGGGGAGGGGGAGGGGGAAGGGGATGACGGTCATGGAGGGAGGCACTTGTGGGGAGAAACACTGGGTGTTATATGGAAACCAATTTGACAATAAACTATTATAAATTTTAAAAAATGATAATACAATCAAATGTATTAATCTGCTAATCATTTACTTTATAGTTTAGGATTTTCTGTTTTCCCCTACCCTAAGGTGTTACGCATTTTACCTCCTTTTACTAATGTTCATCACGCAAAGTTCCTGTGATTCGTTTACAAGACCATCTTTTCTGTTGCCTGTGATATCCTCAAGGGCAGAAGCCATGTATTATTCATTTTTCTACTCTGGAATTTTATGATGATCCATAAATGTTTGATAATTGAAAGCCATGAGCTCTTTGTAGGTGCTAGTGCAGGCTTTTGGTATATCTTTCTCATGTGAGAACCACTACATTAAGTTCTTACAGTTACATTACCAGTCAGAGCCTGGATCCTCATTGAGCCTCTGATTGTGATATGCTTGGTTTAAAACGTTAAATCTAAAGATACTCTGCAAAGGAGAAGCATTATGTAGTTAGAAATGGCTACATGGCTTCCTCTGCTTAGCTTAATATTAGCTATTGTAAGTAGTGGGATCTTGTGAAAATACTTCCTGAGTCTCTCTTTAGTTTTGTTTTCTTATGCATATGGCCGGGAATTCATAAAGCATAACATTTATAAATGTCTTGGTGGACATGTTTTGCTTTGTTTTCTGTTGAATGTTGCTCAAAATAAACTGTATGTTAACAGGTACTTATTTAGATTTTATAATAATGCTATAGTTTAAATGGATTTTTTCCAAACAATTTTGAGCTTCATATGAACAAACTGTCCAGTATTGTTCTTACTATAATAGCCAACTATTATGCTTAAGATTTATTTGGCTTCTGGAATCTACTGGACAGTTTGAATAATATAAATTATATATAACATATAATAGAGATATTTACATTGTAGAATTTAAAATGTAAAGATGTTCAAATTTTTACAAACAAGGCAACTAAATTTAGATATATTAACTGTTTGGCCTTTCTTTTTTGGGGGAAGTATTTGGAACATCATATTCTCATGTCTCTCAGATAAAGTATGACTTCTCAGAACAACAACAAAAAATATCAAATGGTTGAAATTTGAAAGCTAAGGTCTAGGCATATGTAAAAAATACTGGATCAGTAAACGATGACAGAGTTAGCTTTTCCTAACTTTGAATAACAGGTCAGATTAGTTTGACAAAGAAGAGGGAGAGGTTAATGTAACAAAAGCAATGAAATAGATAGCAGTATAATTACCGGAAGGGCACTCGGGAGTGAGGTTGAAGGGCCCGCAGTGCTACACTAAGGCATCAGGCTTTTGTTTTTGTTTTAGGAGTTCAGATTTATACTATAAGAAATGTCAAGTCATTTGAGAATATTAAATATAGGAGTAGCAGGATTAATTTTGTATTCCATAATATTAGGACTGAAGTGTGAAAGTTAGAGAAGGGAGTGGCTACAACTCGGGGCATTTAGCAGTTTATTGCCAGCTCTTAGGAACCTGAACAGTTGATATACAAGGGGGAAAGGAAAGAATGAACTCTATAGAGGTTTTCCCAGATGAATTGAAAGAGCGTCATAATAATCATGATACTAGCTTACATTTATGCAACAAATGTTACAGTATGCTAACCAGTGGCCAGAAAATGGTGGCTAGTAAATATTTAATAACAAGCTATCTGGAACCAGTTGTCAAGTGGAAAAGAGTTTTCTGATTTGTATTTTGTCAATTTTTATAGTATAAATACTCTCAGTGTGGCCAACTTCAACTTGCCAATGAAATGTCACTCAATAGAAGTTAGGCAGAGATGTGAAAAATTCTACTCTTAGAATCCAGTATGTAGTGGCTTTAGTATGCTACTAGAATTTTTTACACGAGTTAACTGCATTTGATCCTTATGATATGTCCCTGTAAATCATGATTTCATAACCTCGATACTATTCAGTTTAAACCAGATAATTCTTTGATGTGGGGTACTGTCGTGTGAATTATAGAATGTTTAGGATCATCCCTGGCTTCTATCCCCTGGATGCCAGTAATATACCCACCACACCAGTTGTGACAACAAAAATGTCTTCAGTCATTGTCAAATGTTTTCTAGGGGAAAAAAAATCAACTCCAATTGATAATCATTGCTTTAAGGCCTGTCGTATTTTTATTCTTCTTTTCCTCCTTCTCATCTTCCTCTTCTTAATTCTTTATCTTTTACTTTTTTTATTTTGCAAATGAAGAAATTGAAACTTAGCAAATCACATACTTATTAATTGATAGATTCAGTATATAAACACAGACCATCTGACTCCAAAGAAGACTCAGATGGAGATAACAGAAATAGAGATAGAAATAGAGATAGATATATATAGACAGAGATGATAGAGATATAGATATATAATCTCATGCTATAATTATTGGGTTGCATACTATCCTGATCCCTACTTTGTATTGCCAGTAATTTCATCCTTGGCTTAATAAAGAGTTTCCCCTTGACTGTGAGAAGATAAAATGTATTAAAATTATGAAATAATTAACAATGTTTTAATAAAATGTTTTGTTGTAATTATTAGTATATTTCTCATATCAGTAAAGTCTTTGTTTTCCTTTTCCTTGCTTTATAAGCTCTGTGACTTGTGACTTGGTTTTTTTCTTTGTATAAAATGGGATAATATATCTACCCCAAGAATTGTTATGCAAAAAATAAAATAATTAGACACAAAGACAAATAGTGTAGGATATCACTTATAAGTGAACCTAAAGAAGCTGAACTCATAGAAGCAGAGACTAGAATGACTAGAATGATGGCCACCAGAGGCTAGAGGTTGGGGAAAAGGGGAGATTTTGGATAAAGAGTATGAAGGCCTTTGGATAAAGACACAATAAGTTCTAGGGATATAATGTACAGGACGGCTGCAGTTAATAAGACTGTATTATGTATTTAAAAGTTGCTGAGAGAGTAGATCTTTATTTTTAAGTTACAGGCCAATTTTATTCAAAAGCATAGATCAAGAAATTATAAAATTTAGTAAACTCAATCCAGCTCTATGTGAAACACTAGTACATAATGCCATGAAGGCAGTAATCTCTGGTTGTTATTTTTTCCCCATTACTGTATCTCAACACCTCAAAAACCACCTAGAACATAAATGGGCATAATAATAATAATTACTCTTTCACATTTTTATTTAAAATCTAGTTAATTAACATATAGTGTAATATTGGTTTCAGGAGTAGAATTTAGTGATTCATCACTTATATATAACAGTGCTCATAACAACAAGTGCCCACTAAGGGAGAAGATCTTAAATGTTCTCACCACAAAAGAAAGGGTAATTTTATGATGTGATGCAGTGTTAGTAAACACTATAGTGATAATTACTTTTCAATATATAAGTATATCAAATCAACAGGTTGTACACCTTAAATTTACACAATATTACATCAATTATACCTCAATAAAGCAGGAAAAAGTATTGTTGTGTACATTAACTAATTGAATACTCTGCTTAGAACAATGCTTGAAGATAAAATTACCCAGGAATAAGTCTTAGTTTATTTTTGAGAGACAGAGACAGTGTGATCAGGGGAGGATCAGAGAGAGAGAGGGAGGCACAGAATCCGAAGACAGGCTCCAGGCTCTGAGCTAGCTGTCAGCACAGAGCCTGATGTGGGGCTCGAACCCACAAACCATGAGATCATGACCTGAGCCGAGGTCGGAGGCTTAATCGACTGAGCCACTCAGGTGCCCCAATAAGTCTTAGTTTAAGTAAACAAACAAATAAAAACAATGAAAAGAGTTACTATCAAATAGTGACAGTGTTTTACATATTTTTAGTTTTATCAGATGTTACAAAAGTTCTAGATACAAATTTGGAGAATAATAGAAATTCTAGATCTAGAAGATAAGCAACAAGACCTTATCTAGCCACATCATACATGGTATAAGAAAATGTTATGCCATATGTCAACATACTCTTATATAATGACATATAATCAATATAATCTTATAAGACATATAACAAAAGAAGAGAAAAAAAATGATTTGGGGAATCTTGCCTATGTCAAAATTTTTGAAAATTTCAAAAAAAAATTTGGAGTATGTTTACGAGCCAGTAGCAAAATCACTATAATTCTAAAGAACAATGAGCAAGGGCATCAATTTACAAAGTTATTCTAAATACATGATCGGATACATGATTTAACTATCAGTAGAAAAGGTGTAAAAAATTCTTAATATGAACAACATTGTTTTACATGTCCCTTTTAGGATTATTTTTCTTTTAAAACTGTCTGTTGTGCCTTGATTGATAAATATGCTCTCTAATATCTCCAATGAAGTAGAAAAATTGGATTGAAAGTACCAAGTCTAGCTGCAAATAATACTGTAGAGTTGCCTTTAAAGGCTCTCAGTCCCCTCCTACCTCTGATTTACTGATGTTATCTCTATTAAACTTAGAATTTCAAGATGATTTCAAACTTCGTTTTTGAATATTTTAACAAAATACTTTTTACCTCATTTTAAGATGAAAAATTTCAGATACATTTTGTGTAGTCTTTTCTACCTTTCTAACATATTTTTACATTTGAATATTGCAGATCCTGATCTTGTGTTTGACAAAACAGGAGTTTTGATCTGATTCTCATGGAAACTGAGACTTGGAAAGCCTTAAATTATGATTTTAGTACACACAGCAGGTAGCTGCTAGAGATTGTAGGGGAGTGATCTTCCTATCTTTCACGACATAACCATGCTTCCTTTACATTGACAAAATTCATTCTGACTTCATTTGTGAATATAATTTAACTCTGTGAATTCAGCAGGTATCCCTTCTTTTTCCCCTAGTAGTTATAACATAATGAGTATGTCATGTTTGTAGATTTCATATTAACAAAAGTTGAGTTAATATATGATTTCTACTTCAAATTTACTAATCTCTAATATATCTGTCATAAGAATTTTCAAGGATTGTGAGTTTTCAATAACTAAAGTATTTGTATATTTTCTCCATTTTCTAGTTTTGTAATAGTCATCCATCAAATATAAAATGCTGACTAAGTGCTAGACTTTATTGCAGAGACAGGTGATACACTGGATAGTAAAGACTAATTCTTTTGTGGAACTCAGGAAGAACTGGAAAAGCAAGTAATAAGCAGTGAAATACAATATATTTTAAAAACAGTGATACATGATCTGGAAAAAGTAGAGAGATTTTTTGTTTTGTTGTGTTGTGTTTTTGAGAGAGAGAGAGACAGCTTGAGCAGGGGAGGATCAGAGAGAGAGGGAGACAGAATCTGAAGACTGATTCCAGGCTCTGAGCTAGCTGTGAGCACAGAGCCTGACATGGGGCTCAAACCCATGAACCGGGAGATCATGATCCGAGCCAAAGTTGGATGCTTAACTGACTGAGCCATCCAGGTGCCCCAGGACAAAGTAGACTGAAATAGCAGAGTATTTTATTATAAGATAAAAAATGACATGACATAAATAATCCCCAGGTTTTAGGAGTTGACATTCTTTATAATTTGAAGAATTTGTCCAATCATTGACTATCAATCCCTTAACGTGTAAAATTCTACCTCTTTTCAGGTAACTTAATGACTAAATTGGCTGTTCTTATTTAGTAAACTACCAAGTTTCCTTTTAATCTATAATTGATATTGGTGTTCATAATATTAATGGTCTTTATTATTTAGTCTAATCTAGCCTACAACCTTAGAATTTTAAAAGTAGGAAAGGATCTAAATATAGAATTCCAAAGTAGGAAGGGCATTAGATAATCATATTTTGCTGATCATGGCTATTTAGACTAAAGAAGTGGACTAAATTTCTCAAAATCTAAGATGACTTGAAAACTCAGATTTCTTATTTCCCATTTCATTATTTGTTTAAATTTATTGTGTTGATATGATACTCATCACACATAGCTAAAATAGGTTGTTACCTATGTGATTTTATGGGGAAATATTAGGGAGTACACCCTTAAAAATCATCTCACATGTTAGATGATGATGAAGAGGTCCAAAATTAATTAACAATTAATAAATATTCCTTCTTAAATTAAAGAAAGATGATAGTTGTATTTTCGTTTTCGTTGGTTTCCATATATTTTTTAATTTCTTCTCTAATTGCCTGGTTAACGCAATCATTCTTTAATAGGGTGGTTTTTAACCTCCACATTTTTGGAAGTTTTCCAGACTTTTTCCTGTGATTAATTTCAAGTTTCATAGCATTGTGATCTGAAAGTGTGCATGGTATGATCTCTATTTGTTTGTATTTATGGAGGGCTGCTTTATGTCCCAGCATGTGGTCTATCTTGGAGAATGTGCCATGTGCACTCAAAAAGAAGGTGAATTTCCTATCTTTAGGATGCAGAGTTCTAAATATATCTATCAGTTCCATCTGTTCCAATGTGTCGTTCAGGTCCATTGTTTCCTTAGTGATTCTCTGTCTGGTTGATCTATCCATTGTTGTCAGTGGAGTATTAAAGTCCCCTGCAATTAGCACATTTTTGTCAATAAGATTGTTTCTTTCTGTGATTAGTTGCTTTATGTATTTGGGTGCTCCCGAATTAGGCGCATAGATATTTATAATTGTTAGCTCTTCCTGATGGAGAGATCCTGTAATTATTATATAATGTCCTTCTTCATCTCTTGTTACTGCCTTTACTTTAAAGTCCAGTTTGTCTGATATTAGTATGGCTACTCCAGCTTTCTTTTGGCTTCCAGTTGCCTGATAGATATTTCTCCATCCCTTTACTTTCAACCTGT
>PJEM01005709.1:86418-125238 GCA_004023845.1 Helogale parvula | reverse complement strand
GGCTGCCCAAGCACTTTCCTCTGCTTTCAGGTCCTCTCCCTCCCTGCCTTCTCTCCCTCTCCCTGCACGCAAGCCCCTTCCTCCCAGCCTGCTCCACCCCTTCTCTGGGCACCGCTCACTTTTGCACCTCCTCTCCGATGTAGTTCAGCTCCCAGCTCCCCCCATTTTGGGGACACGGTTGCCCCAGCCCCAGCCTGGGACCTCCGGAGGCCGGAGCAGGGGGCTCGCTCCCCAGGGCTCCTGCCGTCCAGCCCAGCTCTGCCCAAAGCTCGGCATCCGGCTCCCCGGAGATGAGGTGCTGCCCCCTGACCCCAGTCCTAGGGTCGCCGCTGGGTGGTTTGCTGCCGGGCTCCCCGGGCTCCCCAGGCTCCCCAGGCTCCCCGGGACTCCGCAGAAGACACCCAGACATCAGCTGCCCGGGAGCAGAGGCCTCCCCCGTCCCCACACGTGTCACTGCTGGCCAAGGGGCTACAGCTGCTGGACCTGGGCCCAGGGATGGCAGTCGCCACCGTGGGTCCCATGAATGGGCCTCTGCGGGCGAAGGGTCCCTGCCCACACTGTGGACCAGAGTGCCCACAAGTGGCCCTCCGTGTGTCTCACAGCACGGCCACCGCGTCCCCAGAGGGACCTTCCCCAGAGCCAGCGTTCCAGAAGCCCACCTGATGCTCTTTCTTTATTAAGTTTATTTACATTATTTACATATTCTATATAAACGTACTACATCCTGGGGCACCTGCGTGGCTCAGTCAGTTGGGAGTCCGACTTAAACTTGGGTCATGATCTTACGGTTCCTGCGTTCGAGCCCCGCATCGGGCTCTGCACTGACAACTCGGAACCTGGAGCTGCTTCAGATTCTGTCTCCCTTGCTCTCTGCCCCTCCCCCACTCACGCTTTGTCGCTCTGTCTCAAAAATAAACAAACATTAAAAAAAAACTTTTTTTTTTTTAAATCTTTTTAGTGTTTATTCATTTTTTGAGAGAGAGAGAGAGAGACGAAGAGGAAAGCCAGAATGAGTGGGGGAAGGGCAGAGAGTGAGGGATACACAGAATCCAAAGCAGGCTCCAGGCTCTGAGTGGTGAGCACAGAGCCTGACGTGGGGCTTGAACCCACGAACCGTGAGATCATGACCTGAGCCGAAGCCGGATGCTTAACCGACTGAGCCACCCAGGTGCCCCTAAAAAAAAAAAACTTTTAAAAAAAATGTACTACATCCTTCCTCAGGTCCTCGCTTCTAAGACGACCAAGAAAAGAAGGAATAATGGTTGCACCAAAAAGGGTCGGGGCCCTGAGCAGCCTGTTTGCTGCGCCAGCCGCACCCCTACTGCCTGCCAAGGCCAAGGCCAGTGAGAAACTCCTTATTTGGGGCGCCTAGGACTCAGTCGGTTCAGCGTCAGGCTCTTGGTTTCGGCTCAGGTCATGATCCCAGGGTTGTGAGATCGAGCCCCGCATCAGGCTCTGTGCTGATGGTGCAGCGCCTGCTTGGGGTTCTCTGGCTCCCTCTCTCTCTACCTCTCCCCTGTTCATGCTCTGTCTCTCTCAGTCTCTCAAAAATCAACATTAAAAAAAATTTTTAATTAAAAAAATTTAAAAATTGACAAAATTTAGAACCTATTCTTGATTTAAAAAAGACAACTCTCGGGAAACCAGGAATCAGAGGAATTATCTCAATGGCTGCAAAAAGCCTGTGGCGAACAAGACACCCAGTGCTGGGGGACGGGTGCTCCCCGAGGTCGGCGAGATCCGCGCCGGACGCCTGTCCTCCGAGCCCGGCCCGCACAGCACGGGCAGGACAAGCGCAGAGAGCAAAATGCTTACAGAGAAAGGAAGAAACGAAACTACTGCCATTTGCCTGACGCGGCCGTCTCTGCGGAAAACCCCAAAGATTCTACAAACGGAATAAAACCGTCCTCCTAGAACTGGATTTTTTTGTTTGAATATAGAAAGGGAGGTTCTCCAAAGAATAACATGTGCTTATAAACTAAAACACACACTCACTCCTAAATGACTTAGCCGCCGAAGAGGCCCGAGCCACGAAACACTGAGATCATGACCAACGACGGAAGTAGAGCGCCTCCATGGGGCGCCTGGGGGCTCAGTCAGTTAAGCGACCGACTTCGGCTTAGGTCATGATCTCGCAGTTTGTGGGTTCGAGCCCCGCGTCGGGCTCTGTGCTGACAGCTCAGAGCCTGGCACTGCTTCGGATTCTGTGTCTCCCTCGCTCTCTGCCCCTCCCCCACTTGTGCTCTGTCTCTGTCTCTCAAAAATAAATCAAGGAATTTATTTATTAAATAAATAAATTAAGAAAAAAAGTTAAACGCATCTAACTTGTAGCCGCGGCTACAGCCTGTCCACTGAAGGGGACGCTGACAGTGTGGGACGCACTTCTCACGGGACTGAAAGGACATCTGAGCGTTCGGCTTCAGCAAGGGTAAAAGGGACAGAGTAAAACCCAGAGAGAACAGAAGGAAGGAAATACGAAGTAAGAACAGAACCAAGGAAAGAGAAGTCAACGGACAGAATGCGCAGCCGGCGCTTCGCATGAAATCACCAACCGTCTGGGTGACCAACGCGGGGCCAAGAGAGGAGAGAAACCGTCAGATCAGAGATGAGGATTGTGAGCAAGTGCTACAAACGGCTCGCGCATCTGGAAGATGAGAACGAACAGATAATGTTCTAGAAGAAGGCAGACGGACTGTCCGGCCGGCCGGCGGTGACACGTGCCCACAGAACTGGGGCCCCAACGGCCGGGGCTCGACCAACACCGACCAGCTTCCCTAATTCGGGCCTCTGCGCTAGCAACCGCAGCGGGCGCGCCTCCTGCTCCCGCCGCAGCCTCCCGGGCCAGGGGGGCCCCCGAACCCCTCGTTCTGCACCAGGAGCTGTGGCCCTCTCCTCCGCCCACCTGCGAGTCGTGGGTGGGGGCCGGCCCCCTGCCCGAGCGAGCTCTGCGGACCCACCCGTCCTGGGCGCTCGGCATGTCTACCCTCAGTGCGCGTCTCCGGGCTCCAGACCGAGCTGCTCCCACAGTTCCCACCAAATGCTCAGGAACTGTGTGCGGAACCGAAAAGTCCCCGTCTGAAAGCATCCGCAGGAGGCTAGCAGGAGCTGCAAAAGGAAAATCCGTAGAGCAAGCTGGTTCCCAGCTGTGCTGCGGAAAGCCTAGATGAACCGGGAAGAATGGAAGTCAGCTGTGCATCAGAAACGCCCTCAGACTCGGAGCAGGATTCCAGCCTCAGCGCCCGGGGCCTGGGGTGCGCCCGTCACGCATTCCAGGAGGGGGAGACGCGGGGTCACCTCCACAGCTGCACAGAGGGCACGTCACACAACTTCAGTTAAAAGAATTTTTTTGTTTACATTTATTTTATTTTGAGGACAGAGTACGAGCGGGGGAGGGGCAGAGACAGAGGGAGACACAGAATCCGAAGCAGCTCCAGGCTCTGAGCTGTCAGCACGGAGCCCGACGCGGGGCTTGAAGCCATGAACCGTGAGATCATGACCTGACCTGAAGGCGGACACTTAACCCACTGAGACACCCAGGCGCCCCAGCACTTCATACAATTCAATACTCATTTGTGGCTTTAAAAAAATCTCTTAACAACTCAGGAGTAGAAGAACAATCCCTTGAACTGCTAAAGGGCATCTCCTTAAATACATACAGCAAAATTAAAACACATTTAGAAGGAGAGATGGGCATTTGATTATTTAACAATCGTTTAAAATTACACATGGTGGGAGCCTGGGTGGCTCAGTCGGTTAAGGGTCTGAGTTCAGTTCAGGTCATGATCTCACAGTTCATGGGTTCGAGCCCCGTGTCCGGCTCTGCACAGACAGCTCAGAGCTCTCTTGGATCCTCTGTCCCCTCTCTCCTTGCCCCTCCCCTGTTCATTCTCTCTCTCTCTCTCTCAAAAATAAGTAAAATTTAAAAGAAATTAAAATTATGCATGGCAAAAATTTCATAAACAAACACGCACACAAACCAAAGACAATATTTGCAGAGTCTGTGATAAAGAGCCCCTACTGTACCCATCGCACTTACAGATTATTCTACTCGGAAACCTGACAGAGGAATGGCTACGGTTGTTCGTCGGCTGTGGCTCATACACTTCGCGTGAACTGGGAGTCCCCTGATTCCGTGGTACAGAAGGAAGGTTCAGAATGACTTGTACAAAAGAGAAAATCACTGGCTTACCTAACTGAAAAGCCTGGGCGTTAAACGCCTTCAGGCACGGCTCGATCTGGGCGCTTCACTCATTCCTCTTCTCCTGCCTCAGTCCGGCTTTTCTCCACGTGGCTCGGTTCTCAAGCAGCCTCGCCACCAGTTCGGATTCCCCACGGGGATGCGGGGGGAGCAGAGACCTGGGTAGCCCCTCGCTGATGCCCCCTGAGCCGTCTGCCCTCCTGAGTCAGCCGCACCCTCAGCTGCCCTGGACAGGCTGACCAGCCGAGCCTGAGTCTCCAGCCGCCCTTAGTCTAAGAGTGGGGAGAAAGTCCCCATTAACAGGCCAGCAGGGAGGGACTGCAGAATGTTCCGCCGGCTCACGAGAGCTCTGTCCAGCGCAGCCCTGTTTAGAAATTAAAACAGCAAAGGAACATGACTCGGCCATCAGAAACAATGGAATCTTCCCATTTCATTGGATGGGCTAGAGAGTCCGATGCTAAGTGAGAGAAGTCAGTCCGAGAAAGACAAATGCCATGTGGTTTCACCCTATTTGGAATTTAAGAAACAAAACAGATGAACGTGGTGGGGGCCGCGGGGAGAAACAGAGGCAAACCGAGAAACAGACTGTTGAGTATAGAGAAGAGAGTGAGCCCAATGGAGGGAGGTGGGGGGATGGGCAGATGGGTGAGGGGCACTAGGAGGGCACTGGAGATGGGCACCGGTGTTGTGTGTAAGTGATGGGTCCCTGGATTCTACCCCTGAGGGCGCCTGTGGGGCTCACTTGGTTGAGTGTCCTACTCTTGATTTCAGCTCAGGTCATGATCCCAGGGTCACGGGATCGAGCCCCGCATCAGGCTCCTCACTGAGTGTGGAGCCTCGTTATGATTCTCTGTGTCCCTCCCTCTGCTCCTCCCCCTCACATGTGCTCTCTCTCTCTCTCTAAAATAAAATTTAGGGGCACCTGGGTGGCTCAGTCGGTTAAGCCTCTGACTTCGGCTCAGGTCAGATCTCACGTTTGTGGGTTCGAGCCCCATGTCGGCTCTGTGCTGACAGCTAGCTCAGAGCCTGGAGCCTGCTTCCGGTTCTGTGTCTCCTTCTCTCTCTACCCCTCCCCCCTCTCATGCTCTGTCTCTGTCTGTATCAAAAATAAATAAAACATTTTAAAAATTAAAATAAAATAAAAAATTTTTTAAAATTTAGATTCCAGTCCTGAAACTAATATTACACAGTATGTTAACCAACCGGAATTTAAATTAAACTTGAAACTAAGAAATAAAAAAGAGCCTGGGTGGCTCCATTTGGTTGAGTGTCTGACTCTTTTTTTTTTTTTGTGAGAGACAGAGAGAGACAGCATGAGCAGGGGAGGGTCAGAGATAGAGAGGGAGACACAGAATCTGAAGCAGGCTCCAGGCTGTGAGCTGTCAGCACAGAATCTGACATGGGGCTCGAACCCACAATCGTGAGATCGTGACCTGAGCCGAAGCCGGAAGCTGGACGCTTAATGGACTGAGCCACTCAGGCGCCCCTGACTCTTTTTTTTTAGTGTTTGTTTATTTTTGAGAGACAGAGCGTGAGCAGGGGAAGAGCAGAAAGAGGAGGCACAGAATCTGAAGCAGGCTCGGCCGGCCGGCCGGATGGACAAACAAGCAGCCGATGAAGGACGGGAGAAGAGCTGGGGCCGGGCGCGTCCACCCAGCAGCCAGGGGAGCCCGCCACCCCCCGAGTGGCCGCTGGGGGGCAGCCACGCGGTGCCGATGGCCAGGGCGGCCCGGGAGCGGAGCAGGCCAGGCTCGGGAGTGACCCAGAAGGGTGCGGCCCTGTCCCCTTGTGCCAGGCTGGCTGCCCAGGGCGCGGCCTTCAGGGTGGGGGGTGAGCGGGAGAAGCTGGACCGGTTCCGGGTGTGTCTGGGAGCAGCAGCGTCTGGAAAATGCAGAACTACAGAAGCGGGGGGGCAGACAGCGGAGCCTTCAGAGGGGGTGGCTGGGAGCTGGGTCGCCTTTCCCGAACCTGCGGACTCCCTGGGGCTCAGGAGAGGGCGGGGCGGGTGCCCCAGGGACACAGGCTCGGACCCTGGGGTGCTTCTGTGCTCCCCACGCAGATGCCGGCACCAGACCGCAGAGGGGCCGCCTGAAGGGGGAGGGAAGGCGGGGTGAGGTGGGTGGCCTGAACCCCCCTGGGGGAAGGATGGAGGGGACACACCAGACCACATGGCCAGTCTGTCCCTCCAGATTCCAGCTGGGGACCCTGGGGAGTTTGCAGCGGGAGGGAGACCCCAGAGTCTGGGCAGAGCGTGTGCAAGGGAGGCCCTGGCTGCCTGGGCGAATGGTTTGGGGAGTGTGGTCTTGGTTCAAGCAAGACGGAGGGGGCTGCAGGGACCGGGTGCAGAGGACCATGTGGTTGCAGGCCTTGGGGGCGCCTGGCGCAGGGGTGCGCAGGGGCGCGCAGAGGGGCCTGGCTGTTTCCAGCGTGGCCCCTGCAGTCTCCCCACCTCCCCTCCTGCCCTGTGTGCGACCAGGTCCTTCCCCACCCTCGGGGACCAGCCGAGTGCAGGCCCCTTTTTCCGGCCATGGCTCCGACCCCGTGAGGGTCACCAGGAAGCCCAGGACCACCGTGCGGCCCCCTCTGTCCCCATCCCTGTACCAAGAGCCCCCCGTAAAAGGAACCAGAGGACCAGCCACTATGGCCCGCTTTGCCACCGAAGGCCACTGCGGAGGCCACACCGGGCAACAGAGAGGAGGTGGTGGTTCGTTCTCTGGGGCCCCCGGCACCCAAGAGGCCCCACCTCCCACGACAGGCCCCCGTGCCCAGGCTCGGCCCCAGATACCTGTGGTCCCTGGAGGCTCTGCGAGTCCTTCCCTCCCAGGGGCTCAGGGTGGAGCGGGACTCCAGGGCCCACCGTCTGCTCCTGTAAGGCCCGGGGACCCCCAGGCGAGCTCCCCGTGCAGGCAGGGCACGGCTCCACTCTTCTGGGCCAAGGGTGGTTCCAGGGAGGCCTGGGCTCCGGCCAGGCAGCTTGCCCTTCCCCAGGGTGAGTCAGAGCTGCGGTCGCATGGGACCAGGCACCGGGCAGAGCAGCGTGGTCTCCACGGAGGCACCTACACTTTCTGTGTGCGTGGCCCGTGGGTCAGACGGCAGGACTGGCACGGCCGCCGGAGGAAGACGCAAACACACAGAGTGGGCAGAACAGAAACTCCCAGAGAAATGGAACCACAGCCCTGATCAAGCCACTCCTGAAGCTGGACCCTCAATCATTTAAGAAACATTTTAATTAAAAAATGTTTTTAAGTTTATTCATCTATTTTTTTTCATTTAATGTTTATTTTTGAGAGAGACAGAAAGAGCGTGAATAGTGGAGGGGCAGAGAGAGGGAGACGCAGAATCCGAAGCAGGCTCCAGGCTCTGAGAGCTCGAACTCATGGATGGCGAGATCATGACCTGAGCTGAAGCTGGATGCTTAACCGATCGAGCCACCCAGGCACCCGTGTTCACTTGTTTTTGAAAGAGAGGGTGGGGGCGAGAGAATCCCAAGCAGGCTCTGCAATGTCAGCACAGAGCCCCACCCAGGGCTCCATCCCACAAATGGTGAGATCAGCCGAAATCAAGAGTCAGACACTTAGTCAGAGGCTTAACCACTGGAGCCCCCAGGGCGCCACACGGACCCTCAGTCATTCCAGGCTGTGATCCACTCATTGTTGGGCGAGTTCGAGGTGAGTTTCCAGTGCCTCGAACCAGACACACTCGCACTGCCGTGGCACGTTTCCAAAGGCTGTGGTGGCCGCCGTCACCGGGCACAGCAGCACGCGTGTCTGCGGCCTCTGAGTACAGGCCTCTCCCTGCGCCGAGGACACACGCGCACAGCCCCAGCGCTGTCCCCGAGTCCCAGAGAGAACTGCCTGCTCCACTGTCCTGGGCCCCCACCAGCCGAGCGTACGGAGGCCCAGGGCGCAGTTGGTGCCGGATGGGTCCCACCTCCCTGCATCCTAAGTCTTTAAAAAAAACCCACGTAACATGACATCTCCGCGCTCATGTGGACAGCTCAGTGGCATAAAGCACAGTCACTGTCACGCACTCTGTCTCCAGAATGTCATCTTCCCAGACTGGAGCTCCGGGCCGTTAAACACGGACTCCTCGGCCCCTGACGCCCGAGTCCGTCGGTTCTCACTGCCTTCGCCCCCTCCAGAGGCCTCATGGCCGCGGACTCGCACCGTGTTTGCTCTGTGGCTGGCGGGCTTCCCTGAGCTTGCCTTCACGGCCATCAGTGCCGCAGCCGGTGCCAGAACTTCCTTCCTTCTTAAGACTGAAGAACAGGGGGGCCTGGGGGGCTCCGCGGGTTGAGCGTCCAACTCTTGGTTTGGGCTCAAGTCACGATCTCACGGCTTCGTGGGTTCGAGCCCCGTGTCGGGGTCTTCGCTGACAGTGCGGAGCCTGCTTGGGATTCTCTCCCTCTCTCTCTGCCCCTCCCCTGCTTGTGCACGTGCATGCACGCTCTCAAAATAAACTTAAAAAAAAAAGGACGGGTGAATATTTCACTGCGTGGATGGACCACATTTTGTCCATCCGTCCATCAGCGGACACCTGGGTTGCCCCCACCTGTAGGTGATCATAAGCAACGCCGCTGTGACCGCGGGCGCGCATGTGTCTCGGTCCCAGGCTTGAGTCCTCAGGGCAGACACCACAAGCCTTTGCACGTTTTCCTGTCCCAGGAGCCTCCTTCATCCTCCGTCTCTGAGGGCGACAGTGGTCCCCGCCCCGCAGGGAGCCTTGCGGAACTTTGTCCTGGTGCAGGGCTGCCCACCCCTTATCCACAGTCCCAGAAAGGCCTCCTCTGTCCGGTGTGCCGCTGCGCAAGGCCAGGCTCAGGTCCGGAATGTGGTGGTGGGGCCCCCCACTCTCGATCTTCAGGGGACATAAAGACTGAGCAAACCCGTCCCTCCCTGGAGGGGCAGCTTCCACGCTGCTCCACGGCCCCACCCCGGCGTCCGTGCCCGCAGCACGTCCTCCCTTGGGAGGGGACTGGACTCACTGACTCGCCTCTGGCCAGCAGGGCATGGCCGTCACTTCCCCAGTTGCTGCAGGTGACGCTTCAGCCCTGCTCCCCTCTCCCCGCACCCTCCCAAAGGGGCTGGCTACTGTCTCGCTGGCTGCCCATTGGAGAGGCTACCCAGGAAGGAACCTTGTCCCCGGCCAGCAGCCTGCAGGACCTGAGGCCAGTGACAGCCACATGGGGGAGCTTGGAAGGGGGTCCCCTGAGCCTTGAGATGCCCGCAGCCCCGGCCAACCTTTGCCTCAGATTCCTGACCCGCAGAAGCCGAGACGCAAGAACTGCTGGCCGCCGTAAGTGCCAGACACGGGCTACTTCGTTACGCAGCAGTAGATAGCTGATGCTCTCTGCCGGGACACCGTGTCTGAGGCTCCCGTGGGTCACACTCCCTCGGGGCCATCCCTGCCTTGCTGCCTGCCGGGCCCTCAGGGGCCCTGGCATCCCACAGGCACACGAGGGACCCCAGCGCTGGCCGGAGGAGGACCCACAGCATGCTGGCGCCCACGCCCCTCACACAGCGGCTCTCCCCGCCCTCTGGGCCTCCCAGGGGCCCGGGCGGGTGCAGGGGCTCCCCTGGCGAGCCCACCCCTGCCCTCCTGTCTCTCGGTCTCTTCCCCTTCCCTAAGACCTCACCAAGGCAGCCGGGGCGCCTCCGTCCTGTTCACCGCAGGGCCTGTCCCGCCCCAGCCTCGAGGGCCACCCCAGCGGTACACCAGCGCCACTCGGACGCGTCCTGGCTGGATTGGAAAGTGCCTCGTGCCGGTAAACTCCTCTGGTCCGCCCAGTCCCTCAGCCTCAACGTTCATTCACGCGCGCTCTCGGGGCGGCTGGCCGGCAGCCCCTGTGCGGCGACGCACCCTTGCCCCCAGCCGGCAGGGCCTGCTGCCCAGGCCGCGCAAGACTAGAGCTTCACCTCCAGCCGGCAGCTCAGAGGGGAGGCAGGGAGGTCTTGAGAGGGACGCCTGGCCCAGGTGAGAGCCTGGGGCTCGGGAGGCCGGGACAGGGGAGGCCGGGATGCAGGAGGCTGGGACGCAGGAGGCCAGGACACGGGAGGCTGGGACAGAGGAGGCCGGCCTCCTTAGCTGGCCCTGCTGCTGGCTCCAGGTGATTCCTGCAGATCCCCCCCAAAGGTGGGGTCCCCTCTATCCTCGAGGCTCTGGCTGCAGCACAGGAGGTGGACTGAGGCGTCACTGTCCCCTCCTTCATGGCCCCAACATCCTTCCATCAACTCTTTGGCCTGATTTCTAGTACACTCTGCTCCCTGGCTTTAAGTATCGAGACCCAGGAGCGCCTGGGTGGCTCAATCAGTTAAGCGGCCGATTTACACTCGGGTCAGGATCTCACGGTTTGTGGTTTCGAGCCCCGCATCAGGCTCTGTGCTGACAGCTCGGAGCCTGGAGCTGCTTCCAATTCTGTATCTCCCTCTCTCTCTGCCCCTCCCCTGATCACACTGTCTCTCTCTGTCTCTCTCAAA
Organism: Helogale parvula; assembly: GCA_004023845.1. Classification (NCBI taxonomy): domain Eukaryota; kingdom Metazoa; phylum Chordata; class Mammalia; order Carnivora; family Herpestidae; genus Helogale; species Helogale parvula. Next base: position 114,564 of record PJEM01005709.1, on the reverse strand, counting down.
AATAAATTGAAAACATAAAAAAAAAAAACAAAAAAACAATTGAGACCCTGAATGGTGCCACGATGGCCACCAGCATGTCCCGGGGCTGTCACGGCAGGCGGCCTGGGTCCCGGTGCACACACGCACACGCACACACACACACACACACACACGCACACGCACACGCACAGCCCCGCTCGGAGGCCTCCTCTCCCCGCGTCCCCACGCGGTCGTCCCTCTGCGAGTCTGTCTCCTCCTGTCGAGGGACAGCGGTCCTAGCGTCTCGGGCTCACCCACAGGACTGTGTTCCCTTAATTGCAGTCGCGCCCGCGGTACCGGGGACGAAGCCTCCAACCTAGAGGTCTGGACTCTGCTAGGCCCGTACGAGGCACCCCGCTGCCCCGGATTCTGCCGGCCCGGCCGCCTTCGCAGGGGCCCAAGCACTGCTGTCGCCCCTCTTGGCTGCCGGGGACAAGTCTTGGCCGCGTGTTCCCTGCTCACCGGTGGCCCAGGCCAGGCTGGCAAGCGGCTGTCCTCGCCAGAGCCACCGACCCCCGAGGCTGGTGGCGGGGAAGCCCCAGCGTCTGGGCCCCAGGGATCCCCCGGTTCACCTGAGACAACAGAGGGAGGCAGAGGCCAGTCTGCGTTCGCTGGAAGGGGCGCAGGGAGCCATGGCGGGTTTCGAGCTGCATGGTGTGCGAGGAGATGTGGGCCCGACCCGAGAGGCACCTGCCTTAATCTCCTCTGGTGCCTCCGCGACTCCCCCGCCCCGCAGGAGCCCGGGGCCGTGCCTCCTTCTGTCCTACGTGGCCTGGGCTCCAGGGACCCACATGGGGGCCCGGGCTCCTGGGTCAGGGGCTGCCTGGCGCACAACTCCCTCCATGTCCCTGCCCACCTGGCCCCCAGCCCCCCTGCTTAGTCGCTGACCGGAGCCTGGCCCCATCCAGAGCTGGCAGCCCCAGGGCCCCTTCTGCCGCCACCATCCCTCTAAGTCGGTGCAGGAATGACACCTAATGTGACTTTGCAGAGCCTAATGACCTTGATGGTGGCCCCGGGGCGAGAGGCAGCCGGTGAGACAGAGGCCAGGACCCAGGTGTTCTCCCAGAGGAAGGGGGTCACTCAGGGATGGCCTCGGAGGAGGCTGCTCTCCTTGGTCCCGCCTCCTTCGTGCGTGGGCGGGGGGGGGGGGGGGCTTCCCCTGGGACAGGCCCTGGGGGCAGAGGGTGACCTGGACCAGGCACTTCCCCTCCACAGCCTCGGGCTCCCTATCTGCACAGTGGGGGCAGAGACCACGGAGACGGCCCTGCAGGTCAAGTCCTGGGTTCCGGGCTCCAGCTGCTGCTTCCTCCTGGGGGTCCTTGGGTAAGCTTGCATTGTTCAGTTCCTCTGTGCCTCAGTTCCTCTTCCCAGAAATGGTGCCCGGGCCAGCGTCCAGTCTGGAGGGAGTGCGGCGGCCTGGCGGGAAGAGGGCCCCCTGCAGAGGTTTCTTTCATCACCAAAAATCAAAATCAGGTGAGGAGGGGGAGGGGGGAGGAAGACAGGAAGGAGCCCAGGGGCAGGGGCTGGAGGGTCGAGGCCACCCAGGCTGCGGCCCTGGGGGTGGCCTGGCCGACTCCGGGGCCGCACCCCTGTCACACGCACAAACTCCCCGCACCTCGGCCCCCAACCTCCGGTGCTCAGGGCTCCCGCCCGCCACCTCAAGGCGGTGCCCCTCTGGCGGCACAATCTTTTGTTTGCAGACGGAACTGAGGCTTGTGCCCTTCCCACCCACAGCTGCATCTGCGTGGGGGGACAGGGACAGAGAGCGGCCCCCACGCCTGACCCGGGGTGCATGGTAGCCTCTCCTTGGCAACCTCAGCGCGATGCTCCGACCGTCTCCTCGGCGACTCAGAGGGTGGTGACACCTGTGCACTGTGCATGCGCACGCACTCACCCCCCCCCACACGCATGCGCGCACACGTACGTATAGGCAAACACGTTCTCTGCCCAAACAAGCAAGTCCGCAGACTCGGGGAAGCCCCAGCGTCTTGGATTTAGGGGAAGACCAGCAGCAGATAAGGAGCCGGAGGGGCAGTGCGGGCTCCCCCGGGCTGACGTCTGCACAGCCGAAGCATCAGGCAGGGGGGAGGCGGGAGGCCCCTGCAGGTGTCCTACGTCCCTGGCTCTGGCAGAAACAGAACTGGCTGAGGCTCAGAAAGGAGGGAGCCTTGGCTAGGCGCCCCCCCCCCCCCGTCAGAGCCGGGTCCCACCCAGGAAGGAGGGAATGGGATCTTCCCACCCTGCCCCCCAGCCCACCTCAGATGCACCTGCCACCAGGGCCATGACCTGACATCTTGGTGCTTTACTTCAAGAAAATACTACATGCACACACTGAAAAAGATAACAAAGCCTTGTATTGGTGCAGATTAACAACAGAGGCTCCATTTCCTCCGTGGGGTGAAGATCAGCACAGCAGTTTTATTTGATTGATTTTTAAATGTTTATGTATTTTTAAGAGAGAGAGAGAGAGAGAACAAGTTGGGGAGGGGCAGACAGAGAGGGAGACACAGAATCGGAAGCAGGTTCCAGGCTCTGAGCTGGCAGCACAGAGCCCGATGCGGGGCTCGAACTCACAAACTTTGAGATCATGACCTGAGCTGAAGTTGGACACTTAACCAACTGAGCCACCCAGGCGCCCCAACAATGGATTTGTTACAGACCTTCCCACAAGAAGACAGCTCCAGGCCGAGACAGCTTCACTAGTGAATTCTACCAACTTCTAAGGAAGTAAGAACACTGTTTCCACAGAGACTTTCAGAAAATAGAAGAAAATAGAAGCTCATTTTACGAGGTCAGCATTTTCCTGATACCCAAGCCAGACAATTTTCTTGTTACACAAAAAATAAAATTACAGACTAATACCCTTAATTAGTATAAATGTAAAAATCCTTATTAAAATGTTAACAAATCAGGGGTGCCTGGGGGGCTCAGTGGGCTAAGCGTCCAACTTCGGGTCAGGTCATGATCTCATAGTCTGTGGGTTCGCATCCAGCTCTGTGCTGACAGTTTAGAGCCTGGAGCTGCTTCTGATTCTGTGTCTCCCTCCCTCTCTGCCTTTCCCCTGCTCACGCTCTGTCTCTCCCAAATATAAATAAATATGAAAAAACATTCACTTAATGTTAGCAAATCAGGGGCGCCTGGGTGGCTCAGTTGGTTAACCGTCCAGTTTATGACTTCAGCTCAGGTCACGATCTCACATTTGTGAGCTGGAGCCCTGAGATGCGCTGTCAGCGCGGAGCCTGCCCGGGACTCTCTGTCTCCCTCCCTCTCTGCCCCCTTCCCTGCCTGCACCTGCATGTGCCCGTGTGCTCACTTGCGCTCTCTCTCTCTCTTTCAGAGATAAATAAACTTTAAAAAAAGAAAAAGGACAATCTTTTCAGTAAACGGTGTTGGAGCAACAAGGTCTGTCTTCCCAACAAACAAAAGCCACGCGGCGCCACGTGTGAATTGAGCTCGTCACAAATCAGACTGAAAAGTGAGAGAGAAAACGACAAACCTTGAAGACCTGGAGTCTTAGGGATCGCGGGTTAGTTGAGATCCCTCAGGTGGGGTGTCTTCAAAGAGCATAATTCATGAAAGAAAAGTTTGATATTAAACTTCATCAAAACGAAATCCTTCTGTTCTCCAAAAAGGGGCTCCTGGGCGGCTCAGTTGATGAAGCGTCTGACTTCGGCTCAGGTCGTGATCTCACAGCCCATGAGTTCACGCCCTGTGTCGGGCTCTGTGCTGACAGCTCGGACCTGGAGCTGCTTCCGACTCTGTCTCCCTCTCTCTGCCCCTCCCCCACCTCGTGCTCTGTCTCTCAAAAATAAACATCAAAAAACATTTTTTTAAACCAAGAACGGTTGAGGAAACTGGAGATCCAGCCGCCACGTAGAAGAAAACACTTACGGAACACGTATCCGGTACAGGACTTGTGTCCAGAAATATAAAGAATCTTTATATGACAACTGACAACTCAATGAAAATAATAAAGTGAATAAATACAACAAAACAAAGCAAAAGAAAAGAAAGAAGCCAATTTTAATGAGAAATAGATTCGAACAGAGGCCCCGACAGCCCGGCAGCGCTGGCGGAGCTCCTGGGGAAGTTGAGGCGGAGCCCCCAGGTCCCACGGCACATCCACTACAATGACCCAAAAAACCCCACACACAGCAAGCGCTGCCAGCCGGGCGCGGAGGATGCGGGCCCCGCGGGCGGGGAGGCGGGACGGGCAGCCGCTCCGGGAGGGGGCCGGGCATCTCCACTCGAGGGCAGCGAACGGCTGCTCTGGGACCGGCCACCTCGGGAGAGGCGACCACGCACGTCCCCACGGAGACCCGCGCTGGTCCACGCGCAGCTGCGGGGCCGCGATCCGGGTGGCCACCGGCTGGGGCGTGGAGAGACAGCTGTGGCTGCCGGCGGCACACAGAAGGGACCATTGTCACAGCCTGTGACAGGAAAGAACTCCAGTGGCTTTGTGATCGGTGAGAAGCAGGCGGGCACAGAGGGCCCCGCACTCCGTCTCGGGTTATTCCTGGAAAGGCAGGACCGTGGCGACAGAAGCCAGGTCAGGGAGGCCTGGGGCTGGGGGACAGCACTGGCTAAGGCTCAGCGGGGACCTCGGGGGATAAGACATTCTGGACCTCGGTGGTGGTGGATCCATGACAGCCTGTGCGTCAAAACTCATTGAACTGCACGTTTCTCCAGGGAGAGCTCCTGTCGCGAGCCAGCCTCCATCAGCCTGACTTTCAACCCGTACATTTGCATCAGAAGATAAAACTGGTGCTGATGAGGGTGGGCCGGATTACGAGGGGACACACGGCTTTAAGATCAGCCCGTCACATCTAGCAGCCCGATGACAAGCGAGCCCCGGGCCCGTGTGCACAGGAGGCTTGGCCAGGAGCACGCCTGGCACTCCACGGTCACGGCCAAAAAGGAAAGGAGAGGAAGGAGAGAGGAGGAACCAAACCCAATGTCCCCCATGGGACGCACGAACAAGGGGAGTGGCCGTCCCCACACGCCGCACTGCAGGCAGCGGCCAGCACGAGCGAGCCTCGGACAGACCCGTGGGACAGCGGGGCCAGCCCCCTCGGACGGGTCCCACCCTGCGCCCCGGAACCCGGCAGCCGGCCCCGTGCGTCACGCACTCGCTCACACACGCAGCAGAAGTCTGGGAGAAGCAGGGGGACTTGGGGGGCGGGGCGCAGAGCATGGGAAATAAGCACCTCACGGGCGGCTTGAACGTTTTCTTTCTTTTTTTAAGTGATCTCTACGGCCATCATGGGGTTCGAACTCACAACCCCGAGATCCAGCCAGCCAGGTGCCCCTAACATTTTATCTCTTCAGGCAACTGATATTTTCTGTACTTTTCTGTGTCTGAAATGTTTCATGTATTTTTAAATGTTTTTTATTATGAGAGAGGGCGTGTGGGAGCGCGCAAGCACGTGGGGGAGGGGCAGAAAGGGAGAGAGAGAGATTCTCTCTCTGTGCGCACTGTCAGCACAGAGCCCGACGTGAGGTTCCATCTCACGAGCCATGAGAGCATGACCTGAGCCTAAATCAAGAGCCAGATGAGGTGGGGCCTGGGTGGCTCATGAGTTAAGCATCCAACTTCGGCTCAGGTCGTGATCTCACAGTTCATGAGTTCAAGACCCATGTCTGGCTCTGCTGACAGCTCAGATCCTCTGTCTCCCTCTCTCTGCTCCTCCCCTGCTCTCTCTCTCTTTCTCTCTCAAAAACAAACTTTTTTTTTTTTTTAAAGTCCAATGCTTAACCAACTGAGCCACCCGGGCGGCCCTCGGATGTGATACCTGCTCATTCACAAGGGCTCTTTCCTGTTTCTCCGCCTGTTTCCCCAAACTGTCCTGCTCCTGTTGCAGGGGCGCCTCACCTTTTGCTGTCACTGCAGGGTGACCAGCATGGCCCCAGCGTTCCTGCTGTCCCGTTCTGCTTCCTCCCGCGTCGTCCTTGCTGTCGGCTCTTGGTCTCTCCAGTGTGTCTGCTGCTCCTCGGTTTCCCATTCATGTCTGAGAGCGAGGCGCCGGGACAGCCTGGCCCTTGGCTGACGGGTCTCATGTGAGCACAGGGGCACTCGGATAGGTGCTCAGTCCCCTCTCGTTGATAGAAGGGACATTTATGTGACAAGTTGTGAGGAGTACAAGGCCTGGAACCAAACCACATCCCAGGTCAGCGCCGGTGCCCAGGGAAGACCCGGGGAGGAGACCACCCCGCTGCCAGCAGCAGCTCTGTCTGGTGGCTCTGTCTGTCTGGCCATGGACACCCCGGCCCCTGTCCACCTTCTTTCCTGCAGCCCTGATGCTCCTCCCGACCCGGGCTCCTCTGCCCTGGGTTTCTGTTCTGCTCGGGTCACCGCCCTGCCCAGCCTAGGACGTGAGGGTGGCCGTCTGTCTGGTCCTCCATGGACCGGCAGCGGGCGCTGGGCCCTGGGGCAGCAGCGGCTCCTGAGCTGGCCAGACACCTGGATTCGGCCCTGCTGGGGTTCTCTCCAGAGCCGGAGGCCCCTCACCCTGGCCATCCCCAGGTCCCCAGAGCACCGCGCGTGCACCAGCATACCTCCAGGGACACGCCACTGCCATCAGAACCCGGGGACTCCGGGGGGGGGGTTCTCGGCAGACAGCCCGCCCCGAGCCCCGAGCTCAGGCTACACGGGAAGGCTCAGCCCCCTCCATTCCCAGCTCCCAGTTCCCTCTTACAAATTCAGTTACTTAGTTGCATAAATAGAGGTGGCCCAGCCCTGGGAGGCCCCCCCTCTGTTCCATCCCCTTCTGACGCCCCCCCCCCGCGCCCCTGCCCCCTCCAGTCCACACATCACAGGTGTTGCCCGCCCCCCAATCCTACTCCAACTCTTGAGGTTGGGACCCAACCAGGGCTGCTGGGCACCGTTTCCCTGTTTCCCTCAGGGATGGAAGGGGCGCCACCCAGATCTGTGCCCGCCCACGTGGGTGCCCCACCCCAGAAAGGTGGGGGGAGCTGGAGGAAGAGGATGGGGGAGGTAGACAGAGGCAAAGGGAGTCTCGGGAAGCTAGCGCCCCGCCCCCAGCGCCTGCACCCTGCTGCACCGCAGCCCCTGCTGGAGCCAGAATTTCTGACCTTTGCCTCTGACCTTTGCCTTCTGCCCATTCCCAGAATGAAAACAGAAAGGCTAGCTCTGGGGGCAGGGTCTGGGGTGGGCCGTAAGAATAGGGGTCTGGAGGGCACCCCCACCCTGGAGCACCTCCTCTTGAGTCTCGAAGCAGCTGGGCACAGAGATGGCGCTAGAGACCAGCTTGTGGCCCAGTGAGCCCAGCTTCAGCTCTGCTCTGGCCACAGGATGGGCAGTGGGGTGGCCCACAGGTTCAGGGCCCCGCTGAAACAGAAGCAGAGTCGGGAGAAGGGTCCCAGAGACAAAGGACAGCATCTAAAAAAGGAGCTGGGCAGGGAGCTGGGCCAGGGATATCCTGGGTGACAGTGGATGGCCGGACAGGGGTTGACAGGGGAGAGGAGACCCAGAGGATTCCAGAGACACAGAAGGAGATGGAGATTTGGTGATGGACAGGAGGCCAGGTGTCCTGGAGGCGGAGGCGGGTGGGTGGAGGGAGTGCCTCTGGGGGAAAGGAGGGGGGACCTGAGCACCCGGAGGCCCAGGTGGAGGGGTGGGAGCGGGGGAGCTGTGGGAAGGAGGGAGAGAGCAGGGGAGTGCACACAGCGAGGAGTGCTGCCCTGGAAGCCACAGACACAGGATAACTTCTAGAAGGAGGACAGGACGGGTTAGGGGCCCAGGATGTTCAAAGGCCAGGAAAGAGGAGACCTCAAAGTGTCCATGGATTCTGGTGACCCTGAACTCACTGGACGAAGAGCAGGGGCTGGATTCAGGCTTTAGACCTGGGGTGGGCAGGGTGGGGGGGAATGGGGGAGGAGAGGGCACCCTCAGGAGGGTGAACCCCGGGCAGTCTGGGAAGAAGGAGGTTAGGAGGAGCAGGGCATCCCCCTTGGTACCAGGAGCAGCGGCGGCGGCAGCGCCTGGTAGAAGTCGGTCGGTGGCACTGCCAGCCAGCGGAGCTGGAGGGGCCCGGAGAGCCCTGGGCCCTGCCCCCACCCAGTCCAGCCTGCCCTGCCGGGGGGCGCCCTCTGAAGGAACGTCGCCCAGGGCCGCGGTGGGGGTAAGTGGGGTCCAGTCCTTGAGCAAACCGGCGAGGCACCCGCAAAAGAGGCGGCGAGGGTCCGGGAGCGCAGGGGGGGCGGGAGGGGACGTCGAGTCACAGTCTCCCTCCCACCTCGGCCAAGCGCCCTGCACACTCCCCCACCAGGCCCCCCCGCGTCGCCTGTGCTCCGCGGGGAGCGCAGACCCGTGGCGCCCCGTTCTCCGCGGACCCGTCCCGAGGGTGGGAGTCCGCGGGGCAGCAGTCCGCCGGCAGGAGTCCGGGGACGGGGACGGGGTGCGTCCGGAGCACGGAGGGGCGGGGGCGGGCGGGGACCCTCCGAGCCGCTCCCCCTCCCCCCACCCCGCCCCCCGCGGGGCCGCTCCCGCCCCCGCCCCTCCGCCTCCGCCGCCGCCGTCGCCGCCACCGCCACCCAGCGTCGCCGCCGGAAAGTTTGCGCGCGGCTGGCGGGGGAGCGGAGTCGGCGGCGACCGGAGAGCGCGGAGCCGGGGCCGGAGCGGGGGCCGGAGCGGCGCACGGTGAGCACCCGGGCCCGGCCCGGAGGGGACGTCCCCGGAGCCGACCCGGCCGGGGGCTGCGGGATAGGCAGCGCCGAAATGGTCGGCGGGGACCCCTGTCGTGGGCCGGGCGGTCTCAGGGCCCCGGGGTGTCGCTGCCCTCACCCCGTGACACCTCCGTTCCCGGTCAGATTCGCCCTTCCAGCTCAGACGGTCAACCGGGTCCCACACGTCGGGCAGTCCGGGCTCTCCCCCCCAGGAGGGCGGCCGGGGTTGCAGGGGTGGTCCTGGGCGCCTGGAGCTCTGTCCTGCCGCCCCAGTCGGCTCTCCGATCCTGACCAGCACCCGCCCCGATGGCCGCCTGCCCCCGCAAGGGGCCCACACGCCGCCCCCGGAGACTCCCCAGATATTCCGGGCCTCGGCAGCCCTGCTTGCGCCCTTGGGCCCCAGCTCCCCAGGACCCCCCCAGCATCATCCCTTCTCCCTGGCTGTCCCCAGGAGGGGGCGAGCGGCACCTGTACCCTACCCTGCCCATTCTTCCACGGGGCCCACACTTGTCACTTTGACCCACAGCGAGGGCCGGTCGCTGTCCTGCTCTGCTCTGCTGCCACCACTCCGGTACCGCCCTCTGCCCACCTCCAAGCCTGGGGGTTTCTGTCCCCTCCCTGAACCGACTGACCCCTGGCACCCGCATGATCAGGGAATCATGGTCTGAGCACCGGCATGATCAGGGGACTGGCCCTGGCTGTCTCTTGGTCCTCTTGTGCTGGGAATGAGGGTTGGTGGGGAATTGAACCCTGGCGGGCATCCAGGTCTACCCCGCCTCACGGGGGTGGGGAGGACACAGGAATCAGGCTTTGTCAACAGCCGGTGGCCCCTGATCCTGCCCTGGGGCCATGACCTTCCTGCTATTTGCTCTGGTTTCACAAAAACACCCCTCCCCCCACCTTCCATCTCAAACCCTTTTGAGGCTGGGACTCCTTAAACCCACCCATTTGGATCAAGGGGCAACCGAGAGTCGAGAGTCGGGGTGACCAGTGCAGCCTTGCCGGTTCTCGGGGCCCCTCCTCCAGCTCCAGCCTGGGAGCCGGCAGCTACCCCGGTGGTGGCCGGGGCATGAGCACTAGGAGTGGTGCATCCCTCCAGGCTTGGGCCAGGGCCGTGGCCTGCAAGCCAAGCCCAGCTGGTGGGCAGGGGTAGGGGGTGGGGGAGAATCCAAGGGGGAAGGGTAGAGGGCTGGGAAAGGGGACAGGGAGTGAGCTGGGGCCTGGGGAAGGCCACCTTGCCCACAGAACTCCTGAGGGGTCCCTGAATCTCCACTTGAACCTCTCCCCACATCTCCAGCACTGGGCTGACATGTGTGCAGGGACAGTCCAGGACCGGGTCACCTGGTCCATGAAGGGAGGAGGGTCGGGTCCCTGGAGGTCGTGCCCCACCCCCACTGGCTCAAGGTGGGGTAATAAGGTGGAAAATAGCCCGCTCTGGGGCTATGGCCAATGGGAGGCTGGGGGGGCCCCAGAGCCGCCCCTCTGCTTCTGACCACCTCATCACCTCGGCTTCAATCCTCATCCAATTCAGCAAATATTTATCCCCGGGCCGGGTTTCGGGGCCCCCACGGCAGGGCGGCGGCCTGGACACGGCCATCTGTGTGGCAAAGCTCATTCACTTCTCAAGATAAGGAAGCAGGGATCCCCACTCTACAAGTGGGGAAACTGAGCCTCTGAGAAGTTAAATTTTTTGCCCTTGGCCCCAGGACCATAACGGGCTGGCACGTGATGTGCCCCCCCCTTGTGGGGCCGCCCTCACATCTGGGGGCCGAAAGCAGAGGCCTGAGCCCCTCAGCCTTGCGCAGCTGAAAGCCAGCAAGGTGAGCTCCCCTTTTCTGGCCTGTTAGCGAGGTGTCTGGAGGCCTGCCCGGCCGCCACCCCCAGCTGTGGTCTCCGGGGCTGTCATCCTCGCTGGCCCTGCAGCTCCGCCGTCCCCATCCCCAGCTGCGGGGCCTCTGGGCCCGGAGAACCTACTGGGTAGTGTCGTTCCCCCCGTCCCATGTCCCCTGCCTGCAGCTCCGCTGGGCACTGGGCCCCAGCCAGCCCTTGCCTCCCCCTCCCTGCCTCTCAGGCCACCCCTGCACCGCTGAGCCTGCCCACCACCAACCCCCTCTTCCTGCAAGAGGCTGGCTCCTGCCTGTTCCTTACCCACCAGCTCAGTGGCCTACGGTGGCGAGGGGTAGGGTGGCAGCCCCCGCTCGCTGGTCAGCATCAGGAGCTGGGCGGCCCCAGGGCTGGAAATACCTGAACTGCCCCTCGTTCTCCACCAAGAGTCCTCCACGCTGTGGCTCCTCCACTCCTGAGCCCTCAGCCTGGGTGTCCCCTCACCGGCTCTGAGATGGGCCCGGTGACCACTGGGTGAGGCTTCCACCGAGCCTGGCCTGCACCCGTGATCGGAGCTGGGTCAGGAACCCCATGACAGTGCCCCTCCTGGTCACTGAGCGGTCACGCCACGGCGGTGATGTCTCAGGGTCCCCTCGGGGTGAGTGGTGAATCTCACGGGTGTCCTCGGTTGAGCTGGCCCCACAGGGGCCCAACTGAACCCTGATGGGAGGGGGCTGCAACCTTCCACCTGCCTGCACCCTGTCCCGCCCCCTCTTTCCCCTGGCCGTTCACTGTCTTCCAGCCAACGGGTGGTCCATCTGTCCATCCATCCATCACTTGCTCAGTCCTCGCCAGGGTGCTCAGAGAAGCGCCCACCCAGGGTCCTGGAGGGCTCATGCAAGTCACTCATAGGGGACCCACAGCCAGGCCCTGCGGAGCCCCTCCTGTCCTCATGGAATTCAGTCAGAGCCGAAGACAAGCTCTGAAAGCAAAGAAAGGGGAACTGATCGGCGGCCCCAGATCTCCGCTCAGACTCAGGCCAGGCCCAGGGCACCCCTGCAGGCACCCCCAGGGCAGGGGCCCGAGCCTGGGCGCCTGGCAGCCAGCGCTAACCATCTCAAAGGCGTGTGCTGCTGGTCACCTGCACGACGTGCCCCACGGGCTCAGAGGGTGCGCCCGGACACCCCAGTTCTGGGCCGAGGGCATGTGTGTAACAGGAACCATCCTGAGCATGTGCCCGGCACTCCCGGACCCTGGACGAGGCCGGGAGCTGGTCTGGGGACGCCTTGATAGCCACGGCACTGTGATGGATGGCCCTGGCACTCCGCCCCAGCCTGGCAGGCTGCCTTTCCCAGGGGCTAAGAATAGGTGGGGAGGATGGCGAGGGCCAAAGGGAGGAGGTGGGTAGCTAGGGAGGCTGCTTCGAGCAGCTTTGCCACCAGGCAGGATGGTGACCGCCACCAGCATGGTGGGGGAAGGGGGGAGCTCCGGGGCCGTCAGAGCTGCAAGACAGAGAGCCACCAGCCGTGGGAAACGCAGCTCCACCCAGGGGAGATGGCACAGCCTCCACGACCCTGGGCAGCACCTCCTGGCTCAGGGCCGGACCCCAACCTGGTCGGTGGCAAAGAGCGACTTCTGGCATCTCCTCCCTCCCAGCTCCCACTCCGTCAGTAGGACCAGAGGCTCCGAGGGGGCGGTTTCAGGGAAGCAAAAACCCCGCTGGTCACAGCAGAGCCCAGCTGGGTCTCCTCACCCGTGGGGGTCCCTCCACAGGCCCTGCTGCTTCCCCTGGACGTCCCCGGAGGAGCGTGTGTGCCCAGAAGGACCCCTTGCCCCCGGCAGCGGCGGCCCAGCCGGATGTGGGGGGCGGCCGCTCAGAGGCATGCCCCCCGCCTGGCCGCACCGCCCCCACCTGCTGCTGCTGCTGCTGCTGGCCTGCCGGGTGAGCACCACCGCCGGGGCCCCACCAGCCTCCCTGGACGCCCACCCACCGGCCGGCCTCTCCCACTCACGCAGGCCTGTTCCCTGTCCCTTCCCCTGTCCACCCAGCCACAGGCCCCCGCTGCCCAGGTCATGGACTTCCTGTTTGAGAAGTGGAAGCTGTACGGCGACCAGTGTCTCTACAACCTGAGCCTGCTGCCCCCCCCCACCGGTGAGCCCCAGCCTTGCACCAGGTCCTGTCCCCCCACCCATCCGCACCCCACTCCTCATTTATAAGGGAGCCACGGAAAGGCCAGTCGGTGACTTATCCAAAGCCACACACCAGGAAAGGAAAAAACTAGCCCAGAACTGGGGGCTACGCAACCCACCCCCAGGAGTCACATCTTTGCCCCCATGGAGCTTCAGGCCCAGCGGGTGGACGGTGTGGTGGGCGAGGCGGCTCACACGAGGCCGGGGCCGGGGGGGGGGGGGGCATGGGCCAGCACGCGGAAGGCTCAGGCAGGGACGGGGTGCTCGAGTTCTGAGGGCCACTCGGGGTACGGCGGGAGATTAGGGCAGGCGTAGCTGCCTGGAGGCCGGGAGCCGTTGTCCAGCGGAGGGAGGGGGCCTGTGCCGGGCAGAGTGGAGGAGGGCGGGCGAGCCACAGAGTTGGTGCTGGACCCGGGAAGGAAGCCAACAGATTGGCCCTCAGAGAAGGAGGCGCTGCAAGGGGGCCATTGGGAAGAGGGGCAGGCGCGTTGGTGGCCAGGGGAGGTGCCAGGGGGGAGCAGGAACCGAGGATGATGCTTCGGGGCTTCTAAGAAGAGGCCAGGGGGCCGTGTAGGCTGGGCCCTGCTGACCTGCCCCCTTGCTCCCCCTGCAGAGCTGGTCTGTAATAGGACCTTCGACAAGTATTCCTGTTGGCCAGACACCCCTCCCAACACCACGGCCAACATCTCCTGCCCCTGGTACCTGCCCTGGCACCACAAAGGTAAGTGCGGAGGGGAAGCGGGCTTGGCAGCGGGGCCCGGGCGGGGGGCTGACCGAGCCTGCCCCTCCAGTGCAGCACCGCCTCGTCTTCAAGAAGTGTGGGCCCGATGGGCAGTGGGTGCGCGGGCCCCGGGGGCAGCCGTGGCGAAATGCTTCTCAGTGCCAGATGGACGAGGACGAGATTGAGGTCCAGGTCAGCCCGCGGCGTGGGGGCGGCGGGGGCGGGGGTGAGCGCGGTGGCACCCCAGCCCTGACCGGCCACCACGCTCTGCAGAAGGACGCGGCCAAGATGTACGGCAGGTTCCAGGCCATGTACACGGTGGGGTACTCTCTGTCCCTGGGGGCCCTGCTCCTGGCCCTCGCCACCCTGCTGGGCCTCAGGTACGCCCACCCACCCTGCGCGGGGGCCCCGAGGCCAGCGGGGCGGCGGGCGGGCCCCGACTCACTGTCCCCGCAGCAAGCTTCGCTGCACGCGGAACTTCATCCATGCGAACCTGTTCGCGTCCTTCGTGCTCAAGGCCAGCTCCGTGCTGGTCACCGACGCGCTGCTCAGGACCCGCTACAGCCAGACGATCGGTGACGACCTCAGCGTGAGCGTCTGGCTGAGCGACGGGGTGAGCACCCAGCCCCGGCCCCCGGGCCCCAGGGCGGCGGGCGGCCGCGGGCCCCGGCTCACGCTGCTCCTGCGGCCAGGCGGTGGCCGGCTGCCGGGTGGCCGCGGTCTTCATGCAGTACGGCGTCGTGGCCAACTACTGCTGGCTGCTGGCGGAGGGCGTGTACCTGCACGGCCTGCTGGGCCTCGCCTCCTTCCCGGACAGGAGCTGCTTCGCCCTCTACCTGGGCATCGGCTGGGGTGAGTAGGCTGGTGCGGGGTGGAGGGGGGCGCCGGCTGGCCGGGGGGCGGCGGGACCACAGCTGCCCCCTCCCCGCAGGCACCCCCATGCTCTTCGTTGTCCCCTGGGCGGTGGTCAAGTGTCTGTTCGAGAACATCCAGTGAGTACGGGCTAGCCCGAGGATCGGCCTGGGGGCAGCTGGGCGAGCTGGGCGGGTGTGTGGGGAGTGGCTGGACGCCACTGTGGGGGGCGTCTTGAGTCAGAGGCGGGGACGCAGGGTTGGGGGGAAGCAAACCTGGCCAAGGGTGAGGGTCATTTATGACCATCCCTCTTCCTCTCCTGACGCACTAATTAGATCCCCAAGGGTGGGGGGTGGGGGTGCTGGCCCGACATGAGCTGGCCCCGCCCTGCAGGTGCTGGACCAGCAACGACAACATGGGCTTCTGGTGGATCCTGCGCTTGCCTGTCTTCCTGGCGATCCTGGTGAGGAGGCGAGGCACCTGCCGGCCCCACAGGGCGGGGCCCAGAGGCTGGCGGCGCTTGACCCCAGCCCCCTTCTTCTGTGGGGCTCGAGGAGGCAGACAACGTTCTTGGCAGACAGGGAGGGAGGCTCTGGCCCTCGGCTGGGACACTAGCCGGTGCCCACCCCTGGCTGGGCACCCACCAGCCCCAGGCCCATGTGGGGCAAGGCTGCGCGGCCGCCAGGCCCAGCTACAGGAGGGGCAGCTGGGGGTCCAGGGGCTGCCCTGAGCTCTGCCCTCCACACACAGATCAACTTCTTCATCTTCATCCGCATCCTCCTCATCCTGGTGGCTAAGCTGCGAGCCCGCCAGATGCGCTACACCGACTACAAGCTCCGGTGGGTGCAGGCAGCTGCGGCCCTGGAGAGCAGGAGAGACCAGGAGGGGCCAGGAGCCGGGGGGTGGGGGCGGGGCAGGCCCCAGTGGGGAGGGCTGGGGCTGGCGGCTCAGGCTCCGTCCCACAGGCTGGCGAAGTCCACGCTGACCCTCATCCCCTTGCTGGGGGTCCACGAAGTGGTGTTTGCCTTCGTGACAGACGAGCACGCCCAGGGGACCCTGCGCTCCGCCAAGCTCTTCTTCGACCTCTTGCTCAGCTCCTTCCAGGTGCCCGGCCTGCCCCCTGTACCTGCCTGGCCCCCTCGGGCCTGGGCGCGGCCCTGACCAGCCTTCTCTCTCCAGGGCCTGCTGGTGGCTCTCCTGTACTGTTTCCTCAATAAGGAGGTAGGTGGGGAGGTCTGGGACCAGGCCTGCGGTTGGGCTCGGAGGGGAGCATAGGCGCCCTGGCCTCCCCTGCGCAGGGGGGAGCCCTTTGGGTCCATCTGCATGGCCACGGTCACCACGATGCCAGGTGCTGGCCCCCTGAGACGGTCAGCCTTAGCCTGGCGCTCATGTCGTGCACAGCGAAGGAGGGGCAGGAATCGAAGACCCCAGGGTCCCATGGCGGTGCAGCCTGCCTGGCTCTACACACAGGGCACCCAGTCCTGCGAGGCTGGGAGGCGGGGGGTCCCGGTGGGGGTGGGACTGGCCTAACCTGCCCCCCCCCCCCGCCTCCCAGGTGCAGTCGGAGGTGCTGCGGCACTGGCACCGCTGGCACGTGGGCAACTCGCTGCGGGCGCAGCGCCACGTGTGCGGGCCCTCGGCCTCAGCCCGGCCCGGGGGCGCCCCCCCCAGCGAGAAGCTGCTGCTCTCCAGGGCCGGAGGCGGCAGCAACGGGGCCAGCCAGGACCCCTCTGCAGAGACCTGCCTGGTCAGCAGCCTCCCTGGGTCGGCAGAGAGCCCTTCTAAAGGCCCCTGGGGCCCCAGCCGAGGCCGGACTCAACACCTGCCGGACAACCCAGAACCCGGGCCGGAGGGGCGGGAGCCAGACAGCGGCCCCACCGCCCCCCCCCTCTACCCCAGTGTCCTGGTCTGAGGGGTGGGGCCTCCCTCACACCTGTCCCTGCTGGGGCGCGGACGGATATGAAGGGAGCTGTTCTGTGAGTGCCAGCAGGTGCGCCCGGTGTTTAAGGACGTGCGTGTCCTCCAACAATAAAGAGTCTTAAAGAGTCTGAGTAGCAGCTGCACCCCACGGAGAGCTGGGCTGGAAGAGAGCTGGGCCGGGCCCAGGGCCTCCCCACGGAAGGGAGCAGCCTTGGATGGGGCCTGCAGCTGGAGGGCAGCCTCGGGGAGCCCGCCGCCATTTTACCGGTAACGGGGAGCTAGAGCCCCTGAGGGGTCCCAAAGCGTGAGCAGGGGCTGACAGCGCTCCTCCCCATCCCCACGGGAGCCATTTCTGGCCACCCTCCCACGGTGGGGCTCACCCACACCGAGCCAGACGGGACGGCGCATTTGCTTTGGCTCCCGACCCCCATGCTCACATCTGCCGGCCGAGGGGTGTGAAGGGCAGGCCGTGGCTGAGGGAGGTCTGCAGGCGCCACACTCCTTCCGGGAGCCCCAGGCTAATGCTTCTGGTTCTCTCCTGGAGCCAAGGCTGAGCTCAGGCCCGCAGGGGCATCAGCACACAATCCAGAACTGGCTGTGCTCTCCTGGCCTCTGCTCGGTCCCGGCTCTAGCCACCACAGCTCACAGGCCACGGAGCAGGTGAAGTGGAAGGACAGACCCCCCAGGTTGAAATGGAATGAGCAACAGCAGCGGCGCTGTTTCCCAAGGCCTCTGCGCGGCCCTGAGGTCACCGCGTGGGAGACAAGCCTCATCCACTGCACTGATGCGCGTGGAAGGGCAGCCGCTGTGTGCAGCAGGGACGCCGTCCGGGGCGTGACGGGGGCGCCCTGCTTGGCAGGCAGCGAGGGCCTGCGCTCTCCGGGGACAGTGGAGTGTCCTGCATGGGAAGAATCCGGCAGTGCACTTGGGTGGGGAACCCAACTGTTTGGGGATGCACCCTAAGGTCCAGGTTGCCGTCTTGGGGACAGTGTGTTCGATGCAGGGCATGGAGGCAAGTGCAGGAGCAGGAACTGGTGTGGGAGTGTGGTCACTCCTCCCAAAGTGCCCACGCAGCCGGTGCCGTGATACCTGCAGGGGTGTGTGTCAGAGGAGGGGGGCACTGTCAAAGGAGGAGGGAGCCAGAGGAACTAGCACAAGCTAGACCAGCCTACCAGGTGTCCCTGAAGGACCTGGGAGGTGACCACTGAGCTCTGGGGTGTGGGGTGCCCGCAGCCCCCACAGGCCACGTGGGCTGGAGCTGCTCAGGCAGAGCCAGGCTAATTGGAGAAAATGAGAGGACAGAAGGCCTCTCAGGAAAGGTAAATAAAATTACTCACCCTCCGGGCACTGGGGCCCTTCTGAGGGGGCCTTCACCCTGTGTTGCCCACACCAACTGCAGGCCTGGATGTGGCAGGGAGGGAAGTGAGGAGAAGTGGCCAGGGAGGGGCTGGAGACTGGTTAGGGGAGACCGAGCTCCTGTGGCCCAGGCGGGTTGCCAGCGTTGCTGACTGATGGGAGTCTGCGGTGCAGACTGTGCCTCTGTGGACTGGGGGGCAGTGCCAGTCACACAGCTGGAAGACTGAGGGCCTTGACCTTGAGGCTTCAGGCTAGCTTTGTGCCAGAGCCTCCCGAGCCCCTGCCCACAGGACACCCCTGCCAGCCCTTGAGGCCTGAGAGCCTGTGTGGGCACCAGGAGGGCAGAAGTTCCCCTTCACGCCAGCTGAGCTCAGGGTTGGTGACTGCCTCGGGGAGTGTGCCACTCACCTAGTAGCCTCCTGACAGCCCTCCCTATCCTGACTCCCTCTGCCCTTACCCTCCTTCACCCTTGTCCCTGTCCCCAAGGGAACTGGAGCAGACCGGTAGAGCCGAGGGTGGAGACAGAGGTCTGGCAGGGGCTGGACTTGCCCAGCCAATAAACACTGGCTCCGACCAGGCAGCTCTGCAAGCAGGGAGGATGGGGGTGGTTTGAGCAACCCGCTCTCTCATGGCCCAGCTCCCGCACATCGCTCTGGCCACTAGAATGAACACTCCAGGCCCTCTGCCTTCTTATCTCTACTACAGTCCTTCACCTCAGGCCTTTCCCCCAAAGAACACATGGGTACCGCCTTGCATCTGTGCACATGCATGTGTGTGTGCCTACGTGGTACTAAAATGAGTGTGAAAAACAAGAGGAAAACCTGTACTACAATAAAAAGAGATCAAACTTAGGAGACTTGAGGGGTCATTCCCCAGGATGGCAGCTGTGCACCAGGCAGAGTGCATCACTAGGGGGCCTCAAGCAGGGCAGAAAGCTCCAGGAGAGACAGCCTCAAGAGGACCAAAGTGAATAAACAAACCGAGAGGAAATTTAGATGACCTGGTGGAGAGTTCAGGACTTAATTAGTGTTAGTACATAGAAAACTAAGCAAATGAAAAAAGAAGGCAATTAATAACTTCAAGGAAAACGAAAAGTTGGCCAGAACAGAAAAACAATCACAATTTACCACATGGTTCAGCTCTGAACACAAACACAGACTCATAATGTAAATACTCAACACTGATGTAACCAAAGTTAGGGGAGAAAAAAAGAACTGTCTAGAAAGAATGATGGATGGGGAGAGCATATGTGTATTGGTAGTGGGGAAGAGAATGAGATCAGAAAATCAAGAAGGAGCAGCATATGTATGCTATGTAGAAATAGAAATACAAATCAAAGAATCAGCTGAAGATCTGAAAAGGGTTGCCTGGGGGCGGGGGGGGGGGAGACTGGGGTCTGCTGTCCACTCTCTGAGCTGCCTCAGTCTCCTCCCAGACACTCTGGCAACCCTCAGGCCCAGGTCCTCCCCCTGCTTGCTCTTTCTCTGGCCTCACTTTCCACTGCTCAGTCCCTTTTCCTGCTTCCTCCTCCCCTCCCTGACAAGTGCCCAAGGATCTGGCCACCGTCCTCCTCCCTCCATCAATCTGTGAAAACTCTTTCCAGATGATTCTCAATTTTATCTCCAGCCCCTGTGGCTCTCCCATCTCCATACTTTGGACCCATCTTCCAAATCCCACAATCCACAGAGAGCTCCTTACTGGCCTCTTCCCACCCCACTTCCTCTTTCTAGAGTTCACTGAAGTAGCCCTAATATGTCTCTCTCCTTATCCTCCGAATCTGCCTACGAGCTGTTCTCAACATTAGCAGCCAGAGTGATCATCTTACACCCAAGGTCTCTTCCTATGAATGCCATCAGGCCTCTGCATCTCACTTCAGTCTACGGAAATCCCGGGGACAGAGGGGCCCGGTAACAGAAGGAGGTGACCGGCCAAATCCAGAACGTGGAAAGTTTCATTTTGAAAACGGGGCAGGGCAGCTGTGACACTCAAGGGACACGCCAAGCAGCCGCAGCCGCTGCACTCTGCCTTCCCAGCCTGAGCCCAGAGCCCACCGAGAATGTACGTGGGTAAGGGGAGTGTAAGGGGAGTGTGGGCTAGGTATTGAGTACTCGAGGATTCTTTTCTTGCTCAGTACACATGAACATGTGTACTGAGCAAGAAAATTTTAATTTAGTATTCACTAAATTAAAATTTTGGTAAAACTGGGGCGCCTGGGTGGCTCAGTCGGTTAAGCCTCCGACTTCAGCTCAGGTCAGATCTCACGTTCGTGGGTTTGAGCCCCGCGTCAGGCTCTGTGCTGACAGCTAGCTCGGAGCCTGGAGCCTGCTTCCGGTTCTGTGTCTCCTTCTCTCTCTGCCCCTCCCCCTCTCATGCTCTCTCTCTGTATCAAAAATAAATAAAACATTCAAAACAAATTAAAAAAATTTTTTGGTAAAACTGAAGGCCTAAAATTTGAATAAGGCCAGTCTCTTACAGGAGGCCAGTGTTTGTGAAAGTGGGGTTACAAAACTGGCCCCACGGAGTCGTCCACACTGCATGAGACGGTGCTGTGCACACGTGCAGTGCAGTGTGGGGCGAAGCGGAAGCAGCCAGGGCCGCCGCGCTGCCCGCGGCCCTCGCTGGTGAGACGAGGTGTCCCAGCCCCGGCAGGCAGCCACGCGGTGCTGCCGAAGACGCCGAGTCTGGATGGGGCGGGGGCGGCACAGCCGGGCCTGGGCTCCGACCGGAGGGCCCATACCCATTAGAGAACTGGGCCAGGCCAGCAGGGAGCACTTCTGCCGCCACCACCTCCCACTAGCTGGCACCCCTCCCCCCGTGTTTGTCCCTTCCCCCCTGGTCCCCAAGACCTCCTTTATGACCACACAGTCCTCACCCATGAGTCATAACCTCCGAGTGGGACATCTGGACCCCAAGTTAGGGTAGGGGTGGCTGCACACCTAGCCAGCATGCCCCCTCCAGCCCCCGCCCGTCCCGTCCCCAGAGCCTGCACGTCCAGTGTCCCCATCTGAACCTCGCCCACCCCCCCAGCACATCCCCTCCCCCCAGGTGTTCTTGGCAGAGAACACGGGCTGAGGGCCTCCATTTCACAGAAAAGGCAGGTGGGCGGGGACATGGAGTAAAAAGGCTTTGAGAGGAGTCCTGTGGTCCCCCCACATGCAGCAGTGGGGTGCACACGTCCACAGGTGTCCCCCCTAGTGCACGAGGCCAGGGAGGGTAGCTGCTGGCATTCAAACCCTCAGCAAAACACCCCACAGGTCCCCAGGGAGCAAACAAGGCCACGTGGTTAGAGACTTGGCTCAGGGCCTGGCACCAGCCAGCGCCCACTAGCAGCGAGCCGAGGCGGCTGTTTATTGCATGACCTGTCCTTCCTGTGCCCCTTCTCTGAGGTCCCCCCCCCCCCCCCCCCCCCGGAGAAGATGCCTCCAGGAGCCACCTGTAGGGCCCCAGAATACTCTTCCAAGAAACCGTGTTCCCAAAATAAATTCCAGTTTGGCATATATGGGCCTGGCCTGCCAGGGCTTTCCAGGTTTCAAGGTCAAGTCACTTGGGTCTCCCTCATGGCTCAAAGGCTATCCCTTCATCTGAGCAGCAGTGAAGCCACTCCCCTCCAGGGTCCAGCATGTAGGGTCAGGGCTGCAGAGGGAGGCTGCTGCCTGCACGGCCCCCACCCGTATGAAAATGGTCCCCTGAAGAGCCCGGGACAGCCACCCCAGCCTCTCTCCTCCACAAAGCCCCCACCTCTATCTCCCCCTGCCCCCTGGGAGGCCTGACCCTTACAGGAACCCAGGGGGCAGATGGAATTTCTGGATTCTGGCGCCTGGACCACATGACCTTGGACCTCCAGCCCCGTGCGGGCTGCTGGGACAGGGGCCTGACAGACCACGGGGCCGATCCAGCGCCACCCGCCTTTATTCACTGGTCCTTGGGCTTCAGTCACAGATACTTGGCTTTTGGAGAACACAAGAAAAAAGGGGGACCCTGGTGACCATCCCAGCACACAGCACAAGGCCAAGGTCAGCCTCGCGCCCCTGCCCAAGGGGGCTGCTGTGGCCACAGGGCCGCAGACAAGAAGGGGCAAGGCCTGGTTGCCCAGGACCCCTTTTGACGGGGTGCTCAGCAGCTCCCCAGGCCCGGAGAGCCGGTGCCACCCTGAAGCGGACACGAGGAAGGAGAACGGCCAGGCCCGGGAAGCAGCAGGAGCCGGTGGGGAACGCAAACCGGGTGTGGAAGGGCCACCCGTGTCCTGCCTCCTGGCCACCAGGGACAAGCCCAGCCCCGGACCGCCGGCCTGGGAGACAGCAGAGGCCCCCTGGGCTCCCTCGTGACCTCAGAAGTGGCCAGGAGGTAGGGGTGGGGACAATGGGAGGTGATGGGAAGCGGAGGGGAGCCAGAGTCAAGGCCCCGGGGTGGGGTGGGGGCGGGCAGAGCCAGGCAGCTCCGAAGAGACCACTACAGGGAAAGCAGGGGCTGGCGGGGCCCAGATGCCCCCCCCAGGGGCAGGGGCAGCTTGAGACCCTCCGAGAGGAAAGGAGGGGCTCAGGGAGGAAGGGCGGGCCTTGGCCACCAATCATGCCCGTCCTGGTCCTGGGGTTGACAGGCCCCTGGGCGCACGGCCCCTCCCCCTCCCAGGAGCTGAGCCCCCAGGAGACCAACATGGGGCGGCGGCCGGGTCTCCCAGAGGGGCGGGGCGACGACACCAGCTTCAGGACTTCTTGGCGTCAGGCGTGTTCCGGCGCTTCAGGTCACTCAGGTCGACGGGCTTGAAGGCTGTCAGGGGACACAGGGCTTGGCGGTGGCCCGGGCGGAGACCAGGCCCCTGTCCTGCACCTGCTTCTGGAAGTCCTGGGCCGGGGTCCGCTCTGCCAAACTGTGTCGCACGTAGGCAGCCTCCTTGCCCCCACCCCGGGCCGGCCCCCCACTCACTCTTCAGGCTGGGGTCAGGGACCTTCTCCACGTATTCCTCCACCAGGCCCCGCTCGCCGCCTGCCGTCTGGCTCCGCAGGTCTCGCTCCACTCCCTGCCAGGCTGCAAAAAGCAGGGGTGGCATCAGACTCCTCAGCGTGGAGCCCCCATGCTCGGTGCCCTCACCCCCTCCCAGCCTTCAGAGCTCCGCCCCCACCCCCGCCCCCCCTGCTTCACAGCCGTCAGCCCCCAGCCCGTCCCAGGCCCGCCTCTCGTCCGTGTGGCGACCGAGGCTGCGGTAGCGGAGACACACGTGACCTGCCAGCTCTCCGTCCTCCACTAGGCTCCCCGCCTCTCCCACCTCCTGGCACACTCGTCACGGACACATGGGTGCACACGTGCTCAAACACCCCGGCCACACTCGTGCACACTCCTGGGGCGCACCGTCTGTCTTCCTCCACGGTCCCCCCGAGTAAAGCTGACCCGCTCCCAACACAGCCTCTCCCTAGGCTGCCCGCCTCCGTGACCAGGACCAGGTCTCCTCACCGGCCGAGCCCCGGGTCACCCGGGCTGCCGGGCCCCCGGAGGCTGGGGGAGAACTCGCACCCTGGGACGGCAGGAGGGCGGCTCCGGAGAGCGCCCGGCTGGTGGCGCCCCGCGTACCTTCGTAAATGAAACGCACATTCTCCTCGTGGGCCGGGGTGAAGATCTCACTGCCGCTGGGCGGGGAGCGGGGGCTGCTGTTCCTCTTGCCGCTGTAGACGACTCTGGAGACGGGGGAGCTGGGGAGGGGGCGCCAGCGCATGAGGAAGGGCTGGGGGCAGAGCGGGCCCCTCCCCTGTCCCCGGGGGGAGGCTGCTCCACCGCCAAGACCCACCTGGTCATCGCGGGGGGTGTCTGGTCCTCACGCTCCGCTGCCGGGTCCCCTTGGCCTCTAAAAGAGAAGCCCGGACCCCAGAGGTGGGACAGAGTTGCCCTCTCCACAGGTGCTCCAGGGTGGGGAGGGGTGTGGGGTGCGCATGCCTCCTCCCTCAAGCTGCCAACAAATCGCCATGGGCTCACTGCCTACACTGCCTACCCGGGAGCCACCCCAAAGTGTGCAGACTCAAGCACGTGGAGGCTGGGAGCAGGCAGGGGGAAGCTGGAGGCCAGTAGGCGGAGGCTGGGGACCGGCAGGGGGAGGCTGGAGGCTGGCAGGGGGAGGTTGGAGGCTGGCAGGCGGAGGCTGGGGACCGGCAGGGGGAGGCTGGAGGCTGGCAGGGGGAGGCTGGGGACCGGCAGGGGGAGGCTGGAGGCTGGCAGGGGGAGGTTGGAGGCTGGCAGGCGGAGGCTGGGGACCGGCAGGGGGAGGCTGGGGACCGGCAGGGGGAGGCTGGAGGCTGACAGGTGCACATGCACTCAGAGCAGCCTTGGTCCTGGGCACATCCCGGCACCCAGACCACTGCTACCCAGGGAGGACCCCGCCCCTCCCCCCCAGTCAGGCAGCCGGGGATGGCGCCGGCAGAAGAACCCAGAGTCCCGGACACTCGCAGGGAAGCGTGGGTCTGCGGGAAAGGGCTGCCACTATCCCTAACGCCACCCTCCCCGCCTGGAGGGCCTGGGTGCTGTTTCCACGGAGCCCCGGTTCCCATCTGTGCTGGGTCGGGCTTCCTCACAGCGAGGAGCCCAGCAGAGCCGGAGGCCCAGGGGACACAGGGAACACGCGCGGCTTCCTGGCCCCAGAGGGCAGGGCATGAGTGAACCGCGGCCCTGGACACGGAACCCCAAAGGGAAGGGGCACCCTCGGAGGAAAGGGGTAAGCCTGGAAGCAGCAGCTGGGCCTGATCCGGGGGCCCAGGCCCCGCGGTGCTGCCTGGTCCCAGGCTCTCTGGGCTGATTTTGTAGCCCTGGGTGGCGGCTGTTTTGAGGCTCACTCATAGCCAGCTGGACAGGCTGCCGCTCTGGGGGATGTCACTGCACACGCTGGGGGGCCGCCTACCGCCCACGCGGGCCAGCCCCAGGCCTGGCCTCGGAACAGGCCGACCCCAGGTGCCGGGGCCAGACGGAGGGGCCCCTGAACACGAGAGCCCCCGCCCCAGAGGGCTGGCCGGGCGGGACGCTGCGGGCCGGGGCTCCGGATCACTCGGCCATCTCATAAACATTCCGGCGCTTAAACACCTGCACAGGCAAACGCACGCCCAGGCAGCAAGGCAAGAACGACAAAGCAGCACAGAACCAGCTTCCTGGAGGGCCCGTGGAACCTCGTGCCCCTCCCTCACCAAGTGACTTCTTTCTTGGACCCAGAGGTCTGCCTGCCCTGGTCCTCTCTCCCAGGACACCAGAGCAGAGCGGGAGCCTCTCTGGCCAAAGGACGCCCTGAGACACTCAACCCCAGGGGCTGTCAGCAATGGGACACGGTGGGGAAGCTCCGGTCCCGCCACAGTTCGGAGGGGGCAGGGGGACCGACCAGCCCCCAGCCAGACCCCTGCCTTCCCAGCCTCACCAGCCACAGGAGCCCCTGCCCCCTCTGGTCGCAGCCCCTGGGCGCCACCCAGCCTTTGTGTCGTCTCGGGGCCCCCTATCCCCCTCTCAGGCTAACTCAGGGGCTCGCCCCCTCCCGGCTCTGGCCGCCCTGCCTGCACGCACGTGCCCTAATGGGGTTCTCTGGCCGCCTCACCCACTCCGTCCCTGCAGACCTAAGGCCTAACCTGGGCCGGCCCCAGAGCAGCTGGCCTGCTGCGCCTGAGACCCGAGCCCTGGACCCACAAAGCGCTTGGACCCGACACCAGGGACACAGCCCCACTGCCCGCGGGGCTTCCTGACCAAACCAGGAGCAGGATGCGGTCCCGTCAGTTCCCTGTCCCAGGCCAGTGCATCCCTCAGCAAAGACCGGCCTGCGAGGACTTCTGACTTGAGCTAAGCACGTTTCTGCTCCCCTGGACAGACAGGACAGGTCAGACATTTGGCAGGTTCCCACCCTCTGGGGACTTGAAGAACAAGTCTAAAATGACATTTAAAGGAGTCGCCTTCTGTCTCTCTTTGCAGCGGAAAGTCACACCCACCGGGCTGACTGCCAGGGCCCAGGTCCCTACCAGCCTGTCTCCCCAGAAACCTCCGGGTCCTCCCAGCCCTCCAGAGCTCAGCCTCGGGCCCTGGGCCTCCACCACGGAGACCCTGTACTGGCCCCACCCAGGCCCTAAAACCCGGCAAAACTCGGAGGCACCGAGAGGCTTCCCTTGGAGAAAGGTCTGGAGACAGAAAGGACAGAGACCTGCCACTCATCACCCTCATCACCTGCTCCGGTGATCGGACCTCCAATTCTGACCCCAAAGAAAGTTTCCATGAAAAGAACTCATAAATATGCACATCCTGACAGCCACTCTAAAGCCAGCTATGTCCCGAGACCAGGGCCACGTGGCCACTGGGAGGTGCACAGGAGCAGCCGAAGAGCCACCGAAGAAGGTGCTACGTGTCTGGCATGTTCCTGCCACTGAAGGGGACACAGAGGGGAGCGCAGAAGTGGCCACAGCAAGAGTGGGCAAATGGGAGCACTGAGGACGGGCACGAGGAACTGACCCGGGACAGGAACGGACGCCTGGAGACATGAGCCCGCTAGGACCAGCTGCAGAGGCTCAGACGGGAGAAAGGGAACAAGGTCAGTGGGAGACTTCTAAGGGGCCAGCTGGGGTCAAGTACAACCCGCTCGAAGTGACCACCGGACCAGCATGACAAAACCCCTGCTGACCTCAGCAGCAATGGTCCCAGTGGAGTAAGGGGAGGAAGTGGGCAGCCAGCTGCCCGTCCGTGAGGACTGGCCACGAAGGGAGGCCCGAGGCCGGGCTGACCACGGGGCATGTCTGACGAAGCAGACGGAAACCTGAGTGTGTTTACCGCCAAGGGAAAGTGCTGAGCAGGGCCATCAAAGAGGCAGGCGTGGAGGGGCCAGGTGACCAGAGCCCTGGGGAGAGCGCCACAGGCCTGGAGATGTGTCACGGACACCTTAACAAGACAGGTCAAGCCATGCGGGACCATGGAGCCTCGAGTCTGGCGGGACGGAGACCTAGTGCTCAGGTGAGGGGCAGGGGCAGCGCCCCGGGAGGGCAGGTCACGTACCCTATCAAGGAGAACTTGGCCTTCACCACTCCCCAACCACCGCCTTCCCTCCCCTCGTTTGCTGTCCCCGTCCTGCTCCCAAAGACCACGGGGCGTGACTGCTTCCCCAGCTCTGGCCTCGATCTCGTCACGCACACTGCGTCCCATCAGTTCCGAGACACTCTTTCTACATTTTAATGGCTCTGAAACAGGGTTGCATCAGGCACTGGCTAGCACGCTCGTGTCTGCCCCTGTCCTCTGGTCTTGGTAAGCGAGATACAAGGGGCAGCTCAGTCACCAGTGTCTCAGATCTAATGACACAATGACAGTACCCCCATCGGCGAGCCCAGGGACATCCTTCCCAGAGCCTCTGACCAAGATCCTGTGCTGGCCCCACCCCCACCCGGGCCCTGCCACCAGGCAAGACTCAGGGGCACTGGGACGCCTCTCCTGCTGCTCTCCTGGAGACAGAAAGGACAATGACTTGCCACCCACCCTCATCACCTCTTCCCCTCCTCCAACTACTACCCCCCACGCAAGGCAGCCACCAGTACCTCTCTCCCCCACCCTCGTCCTAATTCCCCTCCCCAAGTGAGTCCCGCCCTGCATGGCCTGGGCCTTCTAAAGCGCTCAAGCCCTCAATCTGGCCGCAATCTATTTCTTCAGGTGTCACTGACTGCTGGGCTCCAGCCCCCCGACCCCCAGCACAGACAGAGACACCTCTACCAGCTGCCGTCGCCACAGAGAACTACATGCTAATCCCCTCTTTGTGCGCCTCGACTCTTGTCCAAGGCTGTGTAGCCCACAGCACCCGGGGACTGCAAGCTGGGCACACGGCAGGGTCCAGAACCATTCTGTAGCTGGAGCTCATCCAGCCCTGCTCTGCTGCCTCAGGGAAACCCCTTCCCTCTCTGGACCTCAGAGAATTCGTCTGAGCCAGAGCAGCCCCCGAGATGGCTCGCTAGGTTCTCCTGCTTGACAAAGACCCCAGTACAGCCATGTGGAGCTACCACCTCAAACAAGACCTCTGTGCCTCTTCACCCAACAGGACCGCAGACAGGACGGTTATAGGAAGAGCGCACTGACTGGGCACCCCGGGAGGGGAAGGGCTGCTGCGTACGAAGTGTGGCTCTGGACAGAGCTGGACACACCAGATGCAGGGCCACCCACTCAGCGGAAGGCAGAGGCCCAGGAAAGTCCAGGACACGTGCAAAGGCTGCGGTACCGCCAGCCACAGCCAGCGCGCGCTATGGGCTGGTCACAGGCTTCCTGGGTACAGCAGCCCTGCACCCAGCAAGGTAGGGTCTGAACCCCCAGGAGCCCCTAGCCTCTGGCCTCCAGGGCAGCAGACAGGGCCAGGCCCAGACAGCTCAGCTAATCTGAGCACCCCAGAGCCCCCCACTGCCCTTGCCTACACCCCTACCAGGTCCCGGGCCATCCCTGATGACAGCCCCTCCCTCAGAGACAAAGAGGGAGCCTTCCCAGATGGAGAATTGTTGTACCTTGCTCTTCAGTGGGAACCCAGGACTCAGGGATCTCCTTACGGGAAGGCAGGGCACTGGGTGAGACCCAAAGCCCAGCCTCTGGCCACCCAGTCTCACATCCTT